>CM053252.1:2798131-2801350 GCA_028583405.1 Pogonophryne albipinna
TTAATGCCTTATTCTGCACGACCATATTCTACAAGTACTAGGCCATTAGTGGAGAGTTTTTCCTCAATAAGCCTCTAATTAGTGCTGATTTGTTGTAAGTAAGGACGTTGGACATGAGTTTTGGTCTCAATATGCTCAATATGGGCTTAATAAGAAAGTAGTACCACAATAATAGCAATTCTCTCATAATAACACTTAACAAATATGATCTATGCTTATGTAACAAGACATGAAACTAGAATTGTGTCTAAATAACTCAAAATGTTGTATTTTTAACTCAGAATTCCCTATTTTAAAGTGAAGTCTTGTTCATAACCAATAAGCTAGTAGTTTGTCTCTAATATGTTAATTAACAACTAGTTGATGGTGAATAAGTGTACCTTAATATAAAGTGTTACCAAAATTATTACTATAATTGTTGTTTGTTTTGTTTCTGACATGTTCCATACATTGACTAATTAAAAAAATGAAGAATAGATGAGGACACAATGTCGAGCTTTGGGCGGGGATCATGTGGACGACATTTCAGCGTGACGAGGGAACTTAGTTTTGGCGTGTCTTCTGAGAGAACTCTTTATCTTCAGCTCATTGATTTCATTTTCCAAAGAAAGAGGCCATTGTGACGCAGCGAGCAGGGGACACTCGGGATACACAGTGTTTATGGGATGTGGTTAACTATTAACGCTGGCCAAACAGAGGGCGATGGGAGAGACTGGTACTGTACAGCAGGGAGGGGTTTCAGTGTGTGAAGAGGGGCGAGGGCGGTGTGAGTGAACGCATCGATTCCATCTGTTTACTGGGTTGGTCATTTGAAAGGCAAAGTATGTAGTGTCTCTACTTTAAAGAGTCCTCTCCTGCTGATGTTCAGGTGTATATCAGTATGTAGTGTCTCTACTTTAAAGAGTCCTCTCCTCCTGATGTTCAGGTGTATATCAGTATGTAGTGTCTCTACTTTAAAGAGTCCTCTCCTGCTGATGTTCAGGTGTATATCAGTATGTAGTGTCTCTACTTTAAAGAGTCCTCTCCTGCTGATGTTCAGGTGTATATCAGTATATAGTGTCTCTACTTTAAAGAGTCCTCTCCTGCTGACGTTCAGGTGTATATCAGTATGTAGTGTCTCTACTTTAAAGAGTCCTCTCCTGCTGATGTTCAGGTATATATCAGTATGTAGTGTCTCTACTTTGAAGAGTCCTCTCCTGCTGATGTTCAGGTGTATATCAGTATGTAGTGTCTCTACTTTAAAGAGTCCTCTCCTGCTGATGTTCAGGTGTATATCAGTATGTAGTGTCTCTACTTTAAAGAGTCCTCTCCTGCTGATGTTCAGGTGTATATCAGTATGTAGTGTCTCTACTTTAAAGAGTCCTCTCCTGCTGATGTTCAGGTATATATCAGTATGTAGTGTCTCTACTTTGAAGAGTCCTCTCCTGCTGATGTTCAGGTGTATATCAGTATGTAGTGTCTCTACTTTAAAGAGTCCTCTCCTGCTGATGTTCAGGTGTATATCAGTATGTAGTGTCTCTACTTTAAAGAGTCCTCTCCTGCTGATGTTCAGGTGTATATCAGTATGTAGTGTCTCTACTTTAAAGAGTCCTCCCCTGCTGATGTTCAGGTGTATATCAGTATGTAGAGTCTCTACTTTAAAGAGTCCTCTCCTGCTGATGTTCAGGTGTATATCGGTATGTAGTGTCTCTACTTTAAAGAGTCCTCTCCTGCTGATGTTCAGGTGTATATCAGTATGTAGTGTCTCTACTTTAAAGAGTCCTCTCCTGCTGATGTTCAGGTATATATCAGTATGTAGTGTCTCTACTTTAAAGAGTCCTCTCCTGCTGATGTTCAGGTGTATATCAGTATGTAGTGTCTCTACTTTAAAGAGTTCTCTCCTGCTGATGTTCAGGTGTATATCGGTATGTAGTGCCTTTACTTTAAAGAGTCCTCTCCTGCTGATGTTCAGGTGTATATCAGTATGTAGTGTCTCTACTTTAAAGAGTCCTCTCCTGCTGATGTTCAGGTGTATATCGGTATGTAGTGCCTTTACTTTAAAGAGTCCTCTCCTGCTGATGTTCAGGTGTATATCAGTATGTAGTGTCTCTATTTTAAAGAGTACTCTCCTGCTGATGTTCAGGTGTATATAGTGTCTCTACTTTAAAGAGTCCTCTCCTGCTGATGTTCAGGTGTATATCAGTATGTAGTGTCTCTACTTTAAAGAGTCCTCTCCTGCTGATGTTCAGGTGTATATCAGTATGTAGTGTCTCTACTTTAAAGAGTCCTCTCCTGCTGATGTTCAGGTGTATATCAGTATGTAGTGTCTCTACTTTAAAGAGTCCTCCCTGCTGATGTTCAGGTGTATATCAGTATGTAGAGTCTCTACTTTAAAGAGTCCTCTCCTGCTGATGTTCAGGTGTATATCGGTATGTAGTGTCTCTACTTTAAAGAGTCCTCTCCTGCTGATGTTCAGGTGTATATCAGTATGTAGTGTCTCTACTTTAAAGAGTCCTCTCCTGCTGATGTTCAGGTATATATCAGTATGTAGTGTCTCTACTTTAAAGAGTCCTCTCCTGCTGATGTTCAGGTGTATATCAGTATGTAGTGTCTCTACTTTAAAGAGTTCTCTCCTGCTGATGTTCAGGTGTATATCGGTATGTAGTGCCTTTACTTTAAAGAGTCCTCTCCTGCTGATGTTCAGGTGTATATCAGTATGTAGTGTCTCTACTTTAAAGAGTCCTCTCCTGCTGATGTTCAGGTGTATATCGGTATGTAGTGCCTTTACTTTAAAGAGTCCTCTCCTGCTGATGTTCAGGTGTATATCAGTATGTAGTGTCTCTACTTTAAAGAGTCCTCTCCTGCTGATGTTCAGGTGTATATCGGTATGTAGTGTCTCTACTTTAAAGAGTCCTCTCCTGCTGATGTTCAGCGTGTATATCAGTATGTAGATGTCTCTACTTTAAAGAGTCCTCTCCTGCTGATGTTCAG
Source organism: Pogonophryne albipinna (assembly GCA_028583405.1). Taxonomy (NCBI): domain Eukaryota; kingdom Metazoa; phylum Chordata; class Actinopteri; order Perciformes; family Artedidraconidae; genus Pogonophryne; species Pogonophryne albipinna. Next base: position 2,801,102 of record CM053252.1, read on the forward strand.
GTATATATATGCATTATAAGTATGTTTATGTAGTGTCTCTACTTTAAAGAGTCCTCTCCTGCTGATGTTCAGGTGTATATCAGTATGTAGTGTCTCTACTTTAAAGAGTCCTCTCCTGCTGATGTTCAGGTATATATCAGTATGTAGTGTCCTCTACTTTAAAGAGTCCTCTCCTGCTGATGTTCAGGTGTATATCAGTATGTAGTGTCCTCTACTTTAAAGAGTTCTCTCCTGCTGATGTTCAGGTGT
>CM053252.1:2802350-2902374 GCA_028583405.1 Pogonophryne albipinna
CAGTAAACCTAATTCTATGCAGCATCTCTGTTCTTCCCCTGCCAGGATACACCCGTCAAAAAACGGCAAAATAAAAACAGAAACCTTAAGAATAAAACTATGACTATTTGGTCGCCTAGAAAATCTAAAATGTTTCATTTCCATATGAAGTGTGTCTTATAGGAAACCTGTGTGATTCTAGTTTGACGGATTTGCTTTCCAAAAAAAGCCTCAAGAACAACATTTAAGGACAGTTGACACAAGCCTTTCTGAACACATTATTTTAGTGGAAACTCCAATAATTTGCACAGAATCTGGATGGAAGTTAAAGGTGGGGTAGGTAAGTTTGAGAAACCGGCTCGAGATACACTTGTTGTTATATTCCATGGAATGCTCTTAACATCCCGATAGCAATGAATATCTGAAGTGCTTTGACAACAAATCCATAAAAAAATATAATCTCTGGAAGCCGTGGCGCTGTAAAAAGCACGACCAATCATCTGAGCCGGCTAAAGTAACTGGATGGCCTACCTGCCTGTCAGCCTTCCATCTGTGCACAAACTGATCTCGTGCCCTCATTGGTCATGGGCGCGTTCGTGTGTGTTGGAGGAGGGGCTCTGTGAGGAAGTGGCAGATTTCTTCCGGTTGTGTATTTTCAAATTCTAGCACTCGAGCTGCTTCTCCAAAATTACCTACCCCACCTTTAAACTGGAGACCCACTCGCACGACGTTAATGTATTGATGGATGAGCATTCTTCATCAGAAGGCAATGAGACTGAAAACAATCTGGTTATATGGCTGTCTCTCTGCTGCACCGCCATTTCTCCCACAGCGCATTCCATGAGATGCAGATTCCTGGTCAGAAAATGTGCTGCGCAAAAAATGAACGGAGCAATTACACCAAAGTGCATTCACCATAATTGTTGAGTTAGAGAATGTTTCTGGCTAAAAACACACTCACACACACACACACACACACACACACACACTCATTCACACACACACACACACACACACGCACACACACACACGCACACACACACAGAGAGAGAGATTGGATAGTGGAAACAAACAAAGAGGCAGAATCCTCAGAGAGAGAGACAGGTTCTGATTCTGTGTCCCGATACTTTAGGGTTTAGCTGGTATGTTCACATGCACTGGTGCAATGCATTGTGGGGGATTTGAATGATTCTGCACATCAGTCAAGAGGAGAGAAAGTTTGATGGTTGTGTGAGACTCAAATCCCTGAGAGCACGGGTGAAAAGACAAAGAGAGAGAGGGAACCAGTGTGTGTGTGTGTGTGTGTGTGTGTGTGTGTGCGCGTGTGTGTGTGTGTGTGCTTTTAAAACCTCATACCATGTATGCATTTCCTACATGCATTCACACACATAGTGTTGCATGCAAGCAAAAACAAGTCAGTCTCTCATTCCTTCTCTGTTTCTGTTTTTCCCTAAATTGGCTACAAAAACAAGCATCCAGTGTGTGTGTGTGTGTGTGTGTGTGTGTGTGTGTGTGTGTGTGTGTGTGTGTGTGTGTGTGTGTGTGTGTGTATAATGAGGCATATAATGAGAGGCCTTGGCCACATTCATCACCTTTAAAGGCAGCAGGAAACACACTAAGGAGAGTGAGAGAGTGCAGAAAGAGAGCGGGAGATGAGTGAGAAATGAGAGAGTGAGAGGAAGACGAAGAGGAGAAGAAGACAGGAGGAATGAGGAAGAGAAGCAAACAAGACTAAGACTGTAACGAGGAGAGAAGAAGAGTGATAACATTGGATGAAGGGAAGAGGAAGACTTCAGTCAAAGCTAAGCTGGAGACGTTCACTGTGTACATGGGAGCAATTTGCAGATAAGCATCTTGAACAAAGGATAGTTTCTCATGTCGACGAGGGGGGGGGGGATTGAACTACTGGCCCTCTGATTGGCAGATGATTATCTTACCCTGTAGTGAGCCTAAGCTACAAGTGTTATGAGGAACAGGACTGCGTCTATAATGTGTTACAGCAGCAAATGGCATCTGCGGAGCATGTGAGCAGAGGCTCCTTTTCAAAGCATTGATGTCTCATTACATGAATGTGTTGGCTTAGTTTGGAATCAATTACATATAAACAACTTTAGAAACCTTTGGATGTGGACTCTGGTGGGACTCCAACCCACAGCCTTTGAATACCTTCTCCAGGGCATATCTAGAAGTCCAATGCGCTGTCCATTGCGCCACAGAGCCACGTGTTTGGTCACAAACATGATGTTTTTGTTGACAGATCTGATCTCTATAAATTGTATTATATGTGTTGTTCCTTTTACAGCTTGTTTGATTTGCTTCAGACTAAAGGTTAAAAAACGATAAAAAATGAACCTGGATTATTGCCTTCGAAATAAATGTACAAGTCTACTGAACGAAACTAATACATCAGCATCATACCGTACATTTGTGTGTCTCAATGGACTTGAGTGGAAGTTGAAGTACTATCAAAGTAGACCAGGTTTACCGAATACTTAATCACATAATCCATGGACATTTTGGTTGGTTCATGTATCTTGATTTTGAACACTTTTATAAACCTTTAAATGTCGACTCTGGTGGGACTCGAACCCACAACCTTTGAATACCTTCTCCTGGGCATATCTAGAAGTCCAATGCACTGTTCATTGCGCCACAGAGCCCAACTACTCAACAGGTTAAGCATATCGATTTTTTTCATCAGTTTTGAATCGAAAATGTGTGATTTGCTGTGTTGCTTTTCCAGCTCATTTTATGTTTAGCTACAAAGGATCATGGCCTTTGAGTTGTCAAAGGAGAGTCTGACGAACAACAGACACCATTACCATCAGCTGTAGGAGATTATGGCTCTGTGGAGCTGAGTTTAGGTTCGAGTCCCAACAGATTCTACTATTAGAAATGTAACGACACGCGCTAGTTCACATGTTTTTATACCTTCTTTGATTTGCCATCATTTACAAGTAATGAGATCTGCACTTTTAAATACCCATTCATCGCTTTAAATGTCGACTCTGGTGGGACTCCAACCCACAGCCTTTGAATACCTTCTCCTGGGCATATCTAGAAGTCCAATGCGCTGTCCATTGCGCCACAGAGCCACGTTTTCTAGGACTTGAACTATATTGTGTTTTTTTGGCAGATTACATGTGACATAGTTATGGAATAGTATGGCTCCAGTGGTTCATGTTTTTTTTACAGTTCTGATTCAGACGTAAACAGGGTTCTCAGTCAAAATGGAGTTTCCAGATCCATTATCATTGCCTTTAAGTTGATAAAGTAAAAGTCTGATGACCAACAGCCACCATTACATCAGTTGTTGGAGGAGATGGTTCTGTGGAGCAATGGAGTTTGGGTTCGAGTCCCACCAGAGTCTACAGAAACATCATGTCTAGTGCTAGTTGCAAATATTTACATGTTTGTACTTTGAAAATCCTTTCATCTGTATAAATGCCAACTCTGGTGGGACTCCAACCCACAGCCTTTGAATACCTAGTCCAGGGCATATCTAGAAGTCCAATGCACTGTCCATTGCGCCACAGAGCCACGTGTTTGGTCACAAACATGACGTTTTTTGTTGACAGATCTGATCTCTATAAATTGTATTATATGTGTTGTTCCTTTTACAGCTTGTTTGATTTGCTTCAGACTAAAGGTTAAAAAACGATAAAAAATGAACCTGGATTATTGCCTTCGAAATAAATGTACAAGTCTACTGAACGAAACTAATACATCAGCATTATGGACATACCGTACATTTGTGTGTCTCAATAGACTTGAGTGGAAGTTGAAGTACAATCAAAGTTTACCAGGTTTACCGAATACTTAATCACATAATCCATGGACATTTTGGTTGGTTCATGTATCTTGATTATGAACAACTTTATAAAGCTTTAAATGTCGACTCTGGTGGGACTCGAACCCACAGCTTTTGAATACCTTCTCCTGGGCATATCTAGAAGTCCAATGCGCTGTCCATTAACCCACTTTTTAAGTTCCCATGTTTAGGGAACTTTAACTTCTTGATCACTCACCCCAAAAGCATCCTCTTATTCCTGCAACACCGTCAGGTACAAGACAGACAAACGATTGAATGTTTGAATCTCGAAACCTGCCATATGTTGGAGATAGTGGCCGTACAGATGTCTGCCTTTCATCCCATTTAGAGGAACTAAATGCCACTCAAAACGCAAAGAAGTTCATTTAGAAAACACAACATCAATAGAGTTACACATTGGTTTTCCAACTGGATGTAGTTGGAGGACAATAGCTCCTAAACTGCTACCTTTAATTCAATTATTGACCTCGTGTACATTTGTTTTTTGCACATTAATCTATAGTCGATTTAACGTCGTTATGTTTGCACGTTTTTCCACTTCCCCTCTGCAGGAACACAGCTGTATCTCATGGCGATCTCATCTGCTGCAGATTAAAGCTCTGAAAGGAAGAACTGTCAAAGCAGAAACAGACGTCTTTCTCTCCCAACGTTTATTTCTTTAATTCGTCTCCATGTTTCTTGTCCTCTTTGTCTTCCCCTCCTTGTTCCCCAAACTTCTCCACCCTCACATTCTTCCCCGTCGTCATGTCCTTCTATCGGCACCTCCTTTTTCCTTTCCAACTTCTCGTCTCTACTTCACTCTCCCCCCTTTCTTGTTCCCCAATCTCCCTTCAATCCCAGCGTTGAAACCCACCTCCTGCCTCCCCATCTTTTCTTCTTGCTTTCTGGTTGTTCCCCACGTCATCTGTCCCCCCCCCCATCTGGGTTTCCTGTCCCACTTGGCTGCAAGATCTCATGTATCACTTTATTCTTTCTTAGCAAAAAGTCTCTAAATCAGATGAAATTGTTCCACTTATACATAATTCCACATAATTCAGCAATTTCCCAGAAAGCTCTTAAAAAAAACAGCGATAGAAAACTCAATTTAAAGTTTTAAAGGTGCAGTGATTTATCAGGAAATCTGGAGAAAAGTTTAAAAGTCAGCGAGAGGAACTGTTCTCTTTCAGTGTGTTGATATTGTTCTCTCTCTCTCACACACACACACACACACACACACACACACACACACACACACACACACACACACACACACACACACACACACACACACTCAGGCCTATTATGGCAGTGGGTTCAGATTCCCAGTGAGCGTGACATCATGCATGTAGCCTCAATCAAAACCAGACTTCAGCAAAACCTCAAATGCAGAGAGCAGCAGGAGAGAGGGCTTACATTACACACACACACACACGCACACACGCACACACACACACACGTATCATCCGTCAGACTCCTTTCCATCAGGACGGAGGAATTCTGGGATTGTTTCTCTGCTTCCTCGCGCTGTCTGGTGAATCCACAGAGACTGGATTTAGGATAATGTGTCATAAAGTTTTGCAGCTGAATTTGCCTTTTTGTTGCATCGGTCCATGTGGCAAAGTTTCAATGCCTCTACGCCAAGAACCCAGAAGAGTTAGCAGAGCAACGACGGAGAGGAAACGGTGCCGATGTATTCCTCCGAACGTCAGGGCCGGAGTTTAAGCGTCTCAAAGAGTCTCATTATCGTGTCTCTGAGTATCAAAGCACTAAAGCACCAATGCTCTGAGGATGCTTATCATCAGAAACAGATTGTATACTTTATTTGGGCTTTTGGTTGTTAGGGTTGATCAGATGAATCTATAGGAGGTGTGTGTGCGAGTCTGGCACCACAAACGGTTTTAAAAACGCTATAAAATCCCAAATATCTGACTTCCTGTTGTGTTTACGATCTCGCTTCGATAGACTTATGCTTTCCTCTCCACACGATGCATACACTCCTCCAATGTCATACCTATTGGACAATCGCACGTATAAGGGCAGCATTCGGGGTCTAGAAACCTATTTTAAGTGCATTTTCAGCAGGTTTGAAATGTGTGATGAACAACATTGCTTTAAGAAGTGTGTTTAGGCCCCAACAACTCAGACTTGTGAACTTATGACATCATTTAATCCTTAATCACAACGTCTCTGATAAGCCTCCTCTGGACATCGTGTCACTGTTAATGAAGTGAGAAGTTAGAAATAGCAGCATGCTTACTTACGTAATTCAAACTCATTTTAAGAGCTAACATTCTTAAATATAACCTGACTATAATTCTGCCAATGATCCACTAATTAATCTTTATTAGCGTTTAACAAGGTTGTGACTCCTGCTTTTGTTAGTTCTGTAGTTCTTGTTTGGTTTTATGGTTTGTTAGTTCCTAAAACAAACAAACAAACAAATAAAATGTATTAATATTTAGAAGAGGTATTATTGTTGTATCATTGTAAGACTGTTGTAAATAAGAGAGAGAGAGAGAGAGAGAGAGAGAGAGAGAGAGAGAGAGAGAGAGAGAGAGAGAGAGAGAGAGAGAGAGTCGGGGGGGATTAACCAACGAAGAAGAAAGATGTGGCGATGAGAGAAAGGTCCGCCCTCAGAGGAAGGTCAGAGAAGAAGAGACTGACAGACAGCTGATAACCACGATGACAGCTCAGAATGTGTGTGTGTGTGTGTGTGTGTGTGTGTGTGTGTGTGTGTGTGTGTGTGTGTGTGTGTGTGTGTGTGTGTGTGTGTGTGTGTGTGTGTGCCCTCAACTGTCAGAAAGGAGTGTGAATCATCCTTTTGAAGTAAAAGACAGAATTTACTGCCGCTTTCATCCTCTGCCATGACACACACACACACACACACACACACACACACACACAGTGACTGGCTGCACCTGGGCCAGTGATGGATGAGACACACACACACACACACACACACACACACACACACACACACACACAATAAAACCATTAAGTCAGCAGATTCTCACAAAAACGTTTTTCCATTCAAACCCCCGTTTGTAAAAGTTCATGTTCTTACTCACAGAGGAACTTGCTTCACTTACAATAAAAGTTAGGCAACGTGTCCACTTGCAAAATTAAACATCTGCATCAAACACGTGGATGAAAACACACCTGCATTAAACCAACAAATATGAATGGAAGTCTCTAAAAACCTGAGTCAGTTTTGAAAATGTTTTTCCATCTATGGTGCAATAGTGGGCGGAGGTGTGTGTGTGTGTGTGTGTGTGTGTGTGTGTGTGTGTGTGTGTGTGTGTGTGTGTGTGTGTGTGTGTGTGTGTGTGTGTGTGTGTGTGTGTGTGAGAGTGTGTGTGTTAGGGAGGAGCTAGCCATAGATTTACTGGCCAGGTGTGAATGCCTTTGGGTGAGCTTACCTACAGCTGGCCTACAAACACACACACACACACACACACACACACACACACACACACACACACACACACACACACACACACACACACACACACACACACACCTCCTTTCATTTGGTTGAGTGGTGGAAAAACCATGTACCATGTTGTTTTGCCATATTGTTGTATTATCATGTGCTGGATTTTCTCAAAACCAACACATGTATTGATGCTTGCTGCTATTTTGAACAGGTAAACATAGATGTATCATTATTTAAAGTGGTGGAAAAACCATGTAGTATTGCCATATTATATTTAGAGTCATTTCTGTACCGTCTCAAAAGACACAGGGCGGTGGAGAATATATATACTAATGTATTTATAGGAAAGAACGTGCTTCAATGTTTCCAAAACCAACACATTGAATGATGTTTGCTGCCATTTAAAGGTCACCTATCATCGAGGGGGGCGGGGCTTATGCGGGAGATTCTACCAGCTAAATGCTGCCGTGATGAAACTCCACATCATGTTCCAAACCACATCAAGGATTCTCTCTGAAACAGGATGGAGCTCAAACTCTTTCTCTCTCTCAGGTTTACCACAAGGTGACTTCCTTTTTACTTCCTGCTTCTTCACACAGAATCTCTCCAGTACAGGTTAGCTCTGAGTGTTAGCGATGCTAATGTAAACACGGACCATATTACGTCCAAAACATATCTCATTGTTTCTGACAGCAACGTTTCTGATTGGCCTGTGGGTGTAAACATTTTAGTAATGTCGTCATGACGCAGCAAATCTGGATCAGCTCCGTGAGAGAGCTGTTTTCTGACACACTGGGGACACATATTTATGTATAAGAGACATCCAAAAGTGCATTTTTCCTGATAGGAGACCTTTAAAACATGGAAAATCGATGTATCATTATTTCCAGCTGTGGTTTCTTACCTCCACGATGCTCTTCAGATCCCGGACGTAGGCCTGTTCGGTCTCCACGATCTCCAAGACGACTCTATCCAATCGGGACAGCTGTCGGGGCGGAGCTACCAACGGCACCTCGACCAATAGGGCGGCTCCATCAGGGGGCTTGGCTTCACCTATCACCTGAGCTCCACAAGCCCCGCCTCCTCCTGCAGTAGCTCCTCCCCCTCCTCCATGAGGCCTAACAAGGGGCGTGAGGTCCAGGCTGATATCGGATCCATTTCTCTTTGGCGTGGAAGAGGAGGAAGAGTTGTAAGTGGGCACGGTGCCATATGGCAGTGAGGAAGAGGAGGAGGAGGAAGAGGAGGAGTGGGAGGTGTCCTGCAGGGAGACAGAGGAGGCGGAGGAGGAGAGCGTGTTGACGGAGGTGCAGGAGGAAGAGGAGGCGCCACGCTCTACAGACGACATCATCCTACCCACAATGCCCGGCAGCGAGGAGGCTGAGGACGGACGCTTGGCTGCTGGAGACGGAGAGAAGAGAAGAGAGAGGGGGGGTTAAAAATCTGCAGGAATTACTCAGGAAAGAAACTCAAAGAAAATAGGTGGTTTTAATGCAGTTTTTCATAAAAATGTTATCAGTAAAGAGGAAGAGGATAAAGGAAAGCTTGGCTGCTGGAGACAAGAGTCATACATAACTCAGAAACTCTGCAAAAACGTCAAGAAAAATGGTTTCTTTTAATGCAGTTTTTCATAAAGACTGTAACAGTTAAGAACAGTCCCATGGAGAGTTGGTTTGAAGAAGAAGAGGAAGATAAAGGAAAGGGACAAGAGAGAAGAGAGAGGCATTCAAAATACTCAGAAACTTCAAGATGCAGTTTTTCATCCAGATGTTATGCAGCAGAAGAAGATAACGGAAAGGGACAAGAGAGAAGAGAGAGGCGTGACACATCCAGCTCAGAAACTCTGCAAAAACTTGAATATTTCAATGCAGTTTTTCATAAAAATGTTATCAGTAAAGAGCAGGAAAGTTGGTTTGCAGAAGAGGAAGAGGATAAAGGAAAGAGACAAGAGAGAAGAGAGATGTGTTAAAGTTATACAGAAACACACAATTTAAAACAGAACAATAACAAGAACCTTTAAGCAGCATCGCAGCAGGACACTTGAACACTTTGAGAGACAGCAGGACACTTGAACACTTTGAGAGACAGCAGGACACTTGAACACTTTGAGAGACAGCAGGCAAGATTTAATACATTTGAAGCTATGAAATGTTAAATGATTAATGTTTCCTATTTTCAACTCTAGTAAAAAGTGTCGGTACCACTTTACAATAAGACTACCCTCAATAAAGGGTTTACGAATAGTTTGTAATTCATTTATTAATTAGGTTGTGAACACTTTATAAATCATTACTAAGCTTTTATAAGACATGAGATAAACAGGGCAACTGTGACCGGTTGCTTGCCAAATAGTGAGCCCACATGTATCTGTACTGCTAAGCCTTATATTGGCTACCTAGCTTACTTCGTCTCCTTCATCAGCCAGCATCCTTGGTATCTGTTGCTCACTGAGTTGATTCTCGCTAAGTAGCCAATATAAGGCTTAGTCCTCTTGCCAAATAGTGAGCCCATATGTATCGGTACTGCTCAGCCTTATTAGAAATGGTAGTAACTCATTAATAAATGGGAATGTGTTTTACACTTTACAATAAGGCTCCTTTTAGCAACTATAAATGTTAGTAACTCGTAAATAAGTGGTCATAAAGAGATGCCAAGAAACATCAAGATGGATGGGGGGTAATCAACTCGGTGAACAACAGATACCAAGGATGCTGGCTGATGAAGAAGACGAAGTAAGCTAGGTAGCCAATATAAGGCTTAGTCATCTTGCCAAATAGTGAGCCCACATTGATCCGTACTGTAAGTAGCCAATATAAGGCTTAGTCATCTTGCCAAATAGTGAGCCTGTGTTGATGAAGAACACAAAGTAAGCTAGGTAGCCAATATAAGGCTTAGTCATCTTGCCAAATAGTGAGCCTGTGTTGATGAAGAACACAAAGTAAGCTAGGTAGCCAATAAAAGGCTTAGTCATCTTGCCAAATAGTGAGCCTGTGTTGATGAAGAACACAAAGTAAGCTAGGTAGCCAATAAAAGGCTTAGTCATCTTGCCAAATAGTGAGCCTGTGTTGATGTATGCAAACTATGTTAAAACTGGTTTATAAATGGCTCTTAATGATTAATAAAGTGTTTACAACCTAATTCATAACTTAATTATAAACCCTCTATCAATCCTTTATAAGGGTAATCTTATTGTAAAGTGGTGCCAAACTGTCAGACTTCCTTTTCCTGTTATTGTTGTTGTTGTTGTTGTTGTGACAGTCACTATAGTTGTATTGCTGCTGCAAAGTTACTTTTTGTTTTTGAATGGGAATAAAGGTACTGTATGTGTTATGTAAGATAAGATGGACTTTATTGATCCTAAATTGAATTGTTTGCGTTGCAGCATAAAAGACAAGGCATTGCACATGAGTAGAAATAAACAATTCTAAAATGTAAAACATCTCAAAATAGAAATGAAACGGCATTAAAAAAGTAGAAAATATACAAGTTGACCGTGAAGATAAAAACACCTATAACCTATCTCACCAATTAAACACTATTTAAGGGCCGATTTACAATAAATACAATTTAAAACATGTATTATTGTAATGAGTGGGTCATCTTGAATGCAAACACACATTGTTTGCTACTAACATGGGTAGAAAAGCAAAGTTAATATGAAAGTCAATTGAAAAACAAACCTTAAGAGGAAATTCTGAATTAAAGACGTGTTAATGTTATGCTCCGTCACCCGGCTTCATCTCCACAAGAAACAAAAAGCAACATCATCTGTTTCGTCTACCAATCAACCAGCTCTTCACAGCTGATGTTTAAAAGGGATTTACTGGTTTTCATGAATTGTTTATCAAATTGAATAAAGAAAGGTGAGGACTCGTACCTTGTTTCCTGCGTCTCTGCAGCTGGCTCTACTCTACACCCAGACAGGAAGTACTAACGAGAAAACACACGCCCGTCTGAGAAGAAGTGTGTTTTCTGATCATTGAGTGTGAAGCTGCACACACACATCCTCCCTGTGAACAGGAAGTGTGTGTGCAGCAGGGTATCAACACCACTGACACAGCAACGCTTCTGCTTTTGTTTAAATGTCAGTGAATGATGAGAAACGACAAGTTGATAATTATGTTTGAACATCAGCCGTTTCCAATATTCCATTTTTTTACATTCCATTTTTATCCAAAGCGACACAGCCTCCCGCATTCAACTTGGGTTTCTCTTTAAAAACTGAAGCACGCTCTGAAGCTGATTCTTCTTCATCCTCTGAATATAGTTACACTTTTTATGGTATAAGCTTTGCTGTAAGGGAAAGAGAAGAAGACTTGAGCTGCAGTCAGCTTAGCTTACTTTAGCTTAGCTTAGCTTAGCTTAGCATAAAGAGTGAAAGGGTGGGGAAACATCTCCGTCTAAAGTTTGAAAACACATCAACCAACTTTTCTGCCTCTCTCTCTCTCTCTCTCTCTCTGTCTCTCTCTCTCTCTCTCTCTCTCTCTCTCTCTCTCTCTCTCTCTCTGTCTCTCTCTCTCTGTCTCTCTCTCTCTCTCTCTCTCTCTCTCTCTCTCTCTCTGTCTCTCTCTCTCTCTATCTCTCTCTGTCGCTCTCTCTCTCTCTCTCTCTCTCTCTCTCTCTCTCTCTCTCTCTCTCTCTCTCTCTCTCTCTCACTATTTGTATTGTAATAACCTATGTGTTTGTGAATAGCCGTGAGCGTAGCGCCAATGTATTGTAGTTGTAGCTAAACTGCTACATCGTGCTCATTCCCAAATTATTTTGAAATCAAACAAAACTACTTGTTAGGTTTAGGAAAAAATCACGGTTCATGATAATATAAGTATGTTTGTTGTTGTTATTACGTTACTTCGAATTAGGCTTGTTATGTAGCTTTTAATACCATCACCTGACTTATTTTACTCCCATTAAAATATCTCTTCACATGCTAATCTGAGGCTAGCTGCATTTACTAAAGACAAACACTTCATGTTTCATCTTACTGTGATCAAACTCTTTCTGTTTTTGTAATTGTCATATTGTGTTTATTCTGCTTCTCATCTTGACATGACAGCTGTGACGCAAATACAAGTATTATTATTATTATTATTATTTACTTGTAGCGCAAAAAGCAAAGATGGATTGAGGCTAAGTGTGAAGAAAGGTTGTCTTCATCAGGATGAAACACTTCCACACATCTTGATTCTTAAATGTGTATAGAAATGGAAACTTAGAGAAAGTTACAAGCTAACATTTCTTTTTAAGATAACCTGAAATCCATCTCTGTTACTTCTCGTTCTCCGCATAGTCTTTTTATTGACAGTTTCCCCCCATTCTTTCTCCTCTCATAAAACACATTGCCTCATATTTAAAAATTCAATTATATCCTTTCCCTTCGTCACGCCTTCACGGAGCCTGTAATCATTTTATTTCCAGTTTCCAGACGCACCTGTCCTGCAGGAGAACGCTTTAACTCTCATTAGAGTTCACATTCCAGACTTCCTGGCACGAGGGCTTTCCCAAACAGCGAGTGTTCCTCCAGGTTTCTGCAGCAGGTTGTTACGGGAAGACCCTCCCTCTCTCACAGTGAAAGTGCTGCAGGATAATGCCTGAGGTTTAACGACCTGTTGGACATGCAGAGCGATGTTGCATCTGGAAAACCACCAACATATTTCAGAGAAACGAGCTGAGGTTCACTCAGAGACCCGACACAAAAACACTCGATCGTTCGGCCAGAAGTGGAAGAAGTATTCTGATCATTTACTGCAAAAAAGTACAAGATAATACTCCATACTACACTGAAAAAAACGTTGGCTTTAATTAAATGTATTATGTCGACAGATTTCACATAATTGTGTATAATGAAAAGATAGGTTCAACTTATAACGCTTTAAACTAACATAATACAGTTATGTGACATTTGTTGACATAATACAATTACTTAAATTCAACAATTCAGTTTGTTCATTGTAGAACAAGTACTGTTAGTACACTGGGACAATATTCCCACTAGTAAGCAATGCATTAAAACATGTATTCATGCAAAATGTAGTTACAGTACTTTAAGAAAAAGTACTTATGTATTATCAAAAAAAAGAGGTTTAAGTACTTAAGAGTTTAATTGTGCAGTAATATATCCTAAAAGTACTTACAGATTGTGCAGTAATATATCCTAAAAGTACTTACAGATTGTGCAGTAATATATCCTAAAAGTACTTACAGATTGTGCAGTAATATATCCTAAAAGTACTTACAGATTGTGCAGTAAGTACCACTGCTACGCTGACGACACTCAATTAATTCTGTCCTCTCCCCGCTCAGAGACTCAGGTCGTCGCACGCATCTCTGCTTGTCTAGCGGACATCTCTCAGTGGATGTCTGCTCATCACCTCAAGCTCAACCTTGACAAGACTGAATCGGCACCTCTGTTGTTTCCCCGACTCAGACTGCAAGGAATCTGGGTGTGACCCTAGATAACAACCTGTCCTTCACTGCAAACATACACGCTTTACAACATCAGGAGGATACGTCCCCAGCTGACCCAGAAAGCCACGCAGGTTCTGGTCGTCTGGAATGCACTTATTGTAAGGCCCTTTGGATAAAAGCCTCAGCTAAATGCAATGTAATCTAATGCAGTAGATTGTGCAGTAATATATCCTTAAAGTACTTACTGATTGAGCAGTAATATGTCCTTAAAGTACTTACTGATTGATCAGTAATATGTCCTGAAAGTACTTACTGATTGTGCAGTAATATATCCTTAAAGTACTTACTGATTGAGCAGTAATATATCCTTAAAGTACTTACTGATTGTGCAGTAATATATCCTGAAAGTACTTACTGATTGATCAGTAATATGTCCTGAAAGTACTTACTGATTGTGCACTAATATATCCTTAAAGTACTTACTGATTGATCAGTAATATATCCTGAAAGTACTTACTGATTGATCAGTAATATGTCCTGAAAGTACTTACTGATTGTGCAGTAATATATCCTTAAAGTACTTACTGATGGAGCAGTAATATATCCTTAAAGTACTTACTGATTGAGCAGTAATATATCCTGAAAGTACTTACTGATTGATCAGTAATATGTCCTGAAAGTACTTACTGATTGAGCAGTAATATGTCCTGAAAGTACTTACTGATTGATCAGTAATATATCCTTAAAGTACTTACTGATTGATCAGTAATATGTCCTGAAAGTACTTACTGATTGATCAGTAATATATCCTTAAAGTACTTACTGATTGAGCAGTAATATGTCCTGAAAGTACTTACTGATTGAGCAGTAATATATCCTTAAAGTACTTACTGATTGATCAGTAATATGTCCTGAAAGTACTTACTGATTGATCAGTAATATATCCTGAAAGTACTTACTGATTGAGCAGTAATATATCCTTAAAGTACTTACTGATTTAGCAGTAATATATCCTTAAAGTACTTACTGATTTAGCAGTAATATATCTTTAAAGTACTTACTGATTTAGCAGTAATATATCCTTAAAGTACTTACTGATTTAGCAGTAATATATCTTTAAAGTACTTACTGATTGATCAGTAATATGTCCTGAAAGTACTTACTGATTGATCAGTAATATATCCTGAAAGTACTTACTGATTGAGCAGTAATATATCCTTAAAGTACTTACTGATTTAGCAGTAATATATCCTTAAAGTACTTACTGATTTAGCAGTAATATATCTTTAAAGTACTTACTGATTTAGCAGTAATATATCCTTAAAGTACTTACTGATTTAGCAGTAATATGTCCTTAAAGTACTTACTGATTGATCAGTAATATATCCTTAAAGTACTTACTGATTGTGCAGTAATATATCCTTAAAGTACTTACTGATTGAGCAGTAATATATCCTTAAAGTACTTACTGATTGTGCAGTAATATATCCTGAAAGTACTTACTGATTGATCAGTAATATGTCCTGAAAGTACTTACTGATTGTGCACTAATATATCCTTAAAGTACTTACTGATTGATCAGTAATATATCCTGAAAGTACTTACTGATTGATCAGTAATATGTCCTGAAAGTACTTACTGATTGTGCAGTAATATATCCTTAAAGTACTTACTGATGGAGCAGTAATATATCCTTAAAGTACTTACTGATTGAGCAGTAATATATCCTGAAAGTACTTACTGATTGATCAGTAATATGTCCTGAAAGTACTTACTGATTGAGCAGTAATATGTCCTGAAAGTACTTACTGATTGATCAGTAATATATCCTTAAAGTACTTACTGATTGATCAGTAATATGTCCTGAAAGTACTTACTGATTGATCAGTAATATATCCTTAAAGTACTTACTGATTGAGCAGTAATATGTCCTGAAAGTACTTACTGATTGAGCAGTAATATATCCTTAAAGTACTTACTGATTGATCAGTAATATGTCCTGAAAGTACTTACTGATTGATCAGTAATATATCCTGAAAGTACTTACTGATTGAGCAGTAATATATCCTTAAAGTACTTACTGATTTAGCAGTAATATATCCTTAAAGTACTTACTGATTTAGCAGTAATATATCTTTAAAGTACTTACTGATTTAGCAGTAATATATCCTTAAAGTACTTACTGATTTAGCAGTAATATATCTTTAAAGTACTTACTGATTTAGCAGTAATATATCCTTAAAGTACTTACTGATTTAGCAGTAATATATCCTTAAAGTACTTACTGATTGATCAGTAATATATCCTTAAAGTACTTACTGATTGATCAGTAATATGTCCTGAAAGTACTTACTGATTGATCAGTAATATATCCTGAAAGTACTTACTGATTTAGCAGTAATATATCCTTAAAGTACTTACTGATTTAGCAGTAATATATCCTTAAAGTACTTACTGATTTAGCAGTAATATATCCTTAAAGTACTTACTGATTTAGCAGTAATATATCTTTAACGTACTTACTGATTTAGCAGTAATATATCCTTAAAGTACTTACTGATTTAGCAGTAATATATCCTTAAAGTACTTACTGATTTAGCAGTAATATATCTTTAACGTACTTACTGATTGAGCAGTAATATGTCCTTAAAGTACTTACTGATTTAGCAGTAATATATCCTTAAAGTACTTACTGATTTAGCAGTAATATATCTTTAACGTACTTACTGATTTAGCAGTAATATATCTTTAAAGTACTTACTGATTTAGCAGTAATATATCCTTAAAGTACTTACTGATTTAGCAGTAATATATCTTTAACGTACTTACTGATTTAGCAGTAATATATCTTTAAAGTACTTACTGATTTAGCAGTAATATGTCCTTAAAGTACTTACTGATTTAGCAGTAATATATCCTTAAAGTACTTACTGATTTAGCAGTAATATATCTTTAAAGTACTTACTGATTTAGCAGTAATATATCTTTAACGTACTTACTGATTTAGCAGTAATATATCTTTAAAGTACTTACTGATTTAGCAGTAATATATCCTTAAAGTACTTACTGATTGATCAGTAATATATCCTTAAAGTACTTACTGATTTAGCAGTAATATATCCTTAAAGTACTTACTGATTTAGCAGTAATATATCCTTAAAGTACTTACTGATTGATCAGTAATATATCCTTAAAGTACTTACTGATTTAGCAGTAATATATCTTTAAAGTACTTACTGATTTAGCAGTAATATATCCTTAAAGTACTTACTGATTTAGCAGTAATATATCCTTAAAGTACTTACTGATTTAGCAGTAATATATCTTTAACGTACTTACTGATTTAGCAGTAATATATCTTTAAAGTACTTACTGATTTAGCAGTAATATATCCTTAAAGTACTTACTGATTTAGCAGTAATATATCCTTAAAGTACTTACTGATTGATCAGTAATATATCCTTAAAGTACTTACTGATTGATCAGTAATATATCCTTAAAGTACTTACTGATTTAGCAGTAATATATCCTTAAAGTACTTACTGATTGATCAGTAATATATCCTTAAAGTACTTACTGATTTAGCAGTAATATATCCTTAAAGTACTTACTGATTTAGCAGTAATATATCTTTAAAGTACTTACTGATTTAGCAGTAATATATCCTTAAAGTACTTACTGATTTAGCAGTAATATATCTTTAACGTACTTACTGATTGAGCAGTAATATGTCCTTAAAGTAAAGTTACGAGTAAAGTTTTACTTAAAAAATGAACACATCTGTAAATGAAAAACTATAAAATGATTTCTGAGATGATGAACAGTCGAGGTATAAATCTGCACTCAAGTAAAGTAAAAGTACCTCCAATTTGGATATAGTACGTACATGTATATGGATGTAAATAATGATGCTTGTTTCATGTGGAGAGAGCTGAAGTGCGGCACAAACACACACACACACACACACACACACACACACACACACACACACACACACACACACACACACACACACACACACACACACACACACACACACACACACACACACACACACACACACTTACATGCATGTCCTGGAGACTTATCCTAACCTTAACCCTTACCAACACATGCCTAACCCTAACCCTAACCAAGTCTTCACCCTAAAATTAATGACTCCCCTTATGGGGACCTCCAATTTGTTCCCATAAGGGAGGCGAGTCCCCACACGTGACTGTGTAAACAGATTTAGGTCCCCACAAGTATAGTAATGCTAGGACACACACACACACACACACACACACACACACACACACATACACACACAAACACACACACTCACACACACACACACACACACTCAGATGAAGCCTTATTTAGCCATGGCATTCACTCCGTCGACAGTACATCAAACTGTGAGTCAGGCAGGAAGTGAGTAATTCACTACTTCATTTATTTGACTTCACAGTCAATCTGACACGAGAGGAATCTCCTCACCATCTCCTTTCCTGCTTTATCGAACTCAGCTCATTACTTTGTGTGGAAGAGGAGATATTTGCTCTTAACTGGGAGGCAAAAAGACTTGTGTGTTTGTAATACACGTGGCTTTTTGAGGAAGCACTATTTTTTTAAGATGGAGGTACACATGCATGAATGGGCCTGAATACGTGCAGATATACAGTTAGCTATCATGGTGTATTTATTCATACAGAAAACACAGTACTCAGCATGCGCTTACAAAGCAACAGAAACAGAATCCACAGTCTGCGGCTGACTATTTGGAAGAAACAAATCAAATTGCGATTATTTTGGCTGATTTTGCAATTGCGATATGATGAAGTTTATATATGATATTCTCATTTGTATTGAAGAACATATTACAATTATTACTTGTGTGTGTGTGTGTGTGTGTCTATATAACAAGGAGGGTGGGACCTTTCTGCAGCACCACGGTATTTACTTTAAAATGGTCATTTAAAGGATATTTTGACATTAAGAAATATTAGGCATCCTGCAATTTGGACATTGCACTTAATATAGAGATTAACTGAAGAGCCTATCACCTTTTTAAAATGTGTGTTAGGGTACATTTTGTTAATTTAGTTATATAATATCTTGCTATATATTTTGTTTACTGTAAATTGGTATTTCAAATTGTATATTTCCTACTTTTTTAATGCTATTTTATGAAGTTTACATTTTGAATTGTTTATTTCTAGTCTTTACATTTCTCTAATGTACAACGCCTTGTCTTTTTATGCTGCTGCAACGCAAACATTTCCCAAATTTGGATCAATAAAGTACTTCTTATCTTTTCAGCTGCTTTTTGTGTTATTTTAATGATAAGGCATAGAAAGAAATGTGTTAATTAGACACAAGTTATCAGTACAAATGGTTACAGATGCTTTAAAACCGGCGCGTTGACAAGTCCTGGACAACTAGCTTGTTATCAGTAATCCAAACAAGGTAGAATATCGAAACAGAATAAAAACGGTGGCATCAACACCTCTGATAGGTTAGAGCCTCGTGTTACTGGGTGTTAATGGAAGAGCCACAGAAAGGTTTCCTGTCACGATGATGCTGTTCAGACACCAGAGCAACGTGTAAAACGATCAGAAAGTTTACAAGGTCTCATTATCCCCGCTGACATCATACCGCCCCCCCCTCTCTTATCAGCTCTGGCTCTGCTCCAGAATGAAACCTTGCACCATGACTTCATCTCCGTCTTATAAACAGCGCTGACATCAAAACAGCTGAGAAGCAGAGCAGAGAGGAAGTGGAGAGAAGACCCAGACTCACATCATGCAACAGAGAGATAAATAAATACATGTTGCTGTAGTGATGGACAGAGTGAAGGGTTAAAGTGGAAGAAAGCAGAAGCAGCAGTTTCACATTGAATTTTAAGTTTTAAAATGCAACATGTTAGCATCTGCTATTCAATGCTAACACAAGCACTTCTGGAAGCGTCATTGTTTGTTCATTTGCTGCCAAATACATACAAATACATCATTTGTTTTCTTAGCTTCAAACTCCTTCAATAAGCAGGATACTTCAGTACAGCAGAAAGCAAGCTTCCAAATAACTAAATAAATAACTAACAATTACTTAATATATACTTTGTTTAACAAGGTTTTCTGTTAAATCCCCAAAAAGCAAGAAAACCCGAAACCAAACGTATTCAAAATGGTATATAAAAGGTTATTTCACTGATCATATCACTACTATTCAATGCAAATACACACACACACACACACACACACACACACACACACACACACACACACACACACACACACACACACACACACACACACACACACACACACACACACACACACACACACACACACACACACACACACACACACACACACACACACACACACACACACACACACACACACACCATGTATACATCACTTCAGGGGACATTACATTGACTTACATGCATTTCCTGGAGACTTATCCTAACCTTAACCATAACCAACACATGCCTAACCCTAACCCTGACCCTTACCCTGACCCTTACCCTTAACCTTACCCTGACCCTTACCCTTAACCTTACCCTTAACCTTACCCTTAACCTAACCCTAAACCTAACCAAGTCTTCACCCTAAAATTAATGATTCCCCTTATGGGGACCTCCGATTTGTCCGCATAAGGGAGGCGAGTCCCCACACGTGACTGTTTAAACAGATTTAGGTCGCCACAAGTATAGTAATGCTAGGCCACAGACACACACACACACACACACCCACACACACACACACACACCCACCCACCCACCCACCCACCCACACACACACACACACACACACACACACACACACACACACACACACACACACACACACACACACACACACACACACACACACACACACACACACACACACACACACACACACACACACACACACACACACACACACACACACACACACACACACACACACACACACACACACACCGTACTGCGGACAATACTTTACGAACAAATAGACAAAATTAATCAGATACATTAATGAATGTATAATGTTCGTTCGTTTGTTCGTTTGGTTTCAAACACAAACTTTCAACAGGAGCAAGAACACAAGCTCGTGGCATCAGGAATATTTAAATAACTACTTTATTGTAGAAATACATATGTTTTAGAAACTAAAGCGTGTTCTGCAGAATCCCCAGAAAAAGAAAATCCTGAAACCAAACTAATGAAAGTAGCCGACCGGACTGAGACATTATCAAGTAGATTTATCTAACACACACATCAGAAACATATTACAGATAAAGAGTGACTGGAGATATACTTACAGTCTGAAGGCTTTCAGTGTGTGTGTGTGTGTGTGTGTGTGTGTGTGTGTGTGTGTGTGTGTGTGTGTGTGTGTGTGTGTGTGTGTGTGTGTGTGTGTGTGTGTGTGTGTGTGTGTGTGTGTGTGTGTCAGGCGGCGGACAGTTAAAATGTCTGATTCACCGTTAAAGAACAACTGGAGTCTGTCCGTCCCCATCAGACTGAAACCAAACAGTTTCTCAACCCATTTGATTTCCTGTGTGAAGCAAAGCTGAAAGCTGTACGCCCGACTGCAAACACAGGATGTGGTTCGATGCGTTTTGTTCTATCCTTTTCTTTCTCGTGCACACACAAGACGAGGCATTGGTTAATCAAATCACATCTTGAAGGTTCAGATACTGCAAAGAGTACGAGCTGAATTGACATATTGCATCATGACATGTCATTAAACATTTTAAAGCCCTTATCAGCAAATATTTTCCAATGCCATCGAATAGGGTTACATTCAACTTTGATACAATGATTTTTATACAATGATTTACCTAAATCAACATTTGAGCACTTCCTGTTCTCTTGCCTGGAAGTCAATGATTTCTTGGTCTGTGGTTATTACAAGCTGACTCTACTAAATAAAATACATTAGCAGATGTCCCACTAGAGATTTAAACATGTCGGTTTAAATGAGACTACTTAACGTCATCACGCCCAACATTAGCCACCTTTAGCTTAGCGGTGGTGACGTGAAGTCATGTGACCGTGCTGTAGTTCCTTTATAGCCCAACATTAGCCACCTTTAGCTTAGCGGTGGTGATGTGAAGTCATGTGACCGTGCTGTAGTTCCTTTATAGCCCAACATTAGCCACCTTTAGCTTAGCGGTGGTGACGTGAAGTCATGTGACCCTGCTGTAGTTCCTTTATAGCCCAACATTAGCCACCTTTAGCTTAGCGGTGGTGACGTGAAGTCATGTGACCGTGCTGTAGTTCCTTTATAGCCCAACATTAGCCTCCTTTAGATTAGCGGTGGTGACATGAAGTCATGTGACCGTGCTGTCCTTATTAGCCTGGAAAATTGAAAAACCCCATTAGCTTTTTGTCGTGGGAACCAGGGATATGATGCCTTCCAGGACTACACAAAATATAGTATCCAGTATAGTATACACTGTCTTTCAGTATTCCGGTTAGGCCCGGTATTTGGCAAAATGTACCGATAAGATAAGATGTACTTTGTTCATCACAATTTGTGTAAAAAAATGTGTTGCAGAAGCATAAAACAGGGCATTGCACATAATAACAAATGAATAGAGTAGAAATAAACCATTCTAAAATATAAACATCTCAAAATAGAAATAGAAATAAACCAGCATTATAGAGTAAGAAAAAATATACAGATAACCATGAAGATAAACAATATATAAACCGTCTGACAAAAAAGAAATACTTCCTAGATGTTACGTTAATGTTTCATCCAAACCTAAAACTCCACACCCTCACCAAGTAATCTAAAATCATGACCAATCTCAAGTATCCAGGTGTGACCATTAGCCTGTTTCAGTATTGTTTTTGATAATCAGCTTCAGCTTGGTCCTCAGTTTGATCAATTACGACCTAATCAGAACTTTAGGGGACCCAGGGTAGCTCCCTGAGGAACTCATTAATCATTTATTTGGTCTTTAAGCCTGGACGTTTAGCTCAAACATGCGTAGAGTCTTCAAACATGACAGCACCCACTCATTTTCATGTTCCAGGGTTGTTAAATCTGACAGGAACATGAATCTTAACTGCGCATCAGGAGCTGTTACATAACAGTTAGTGCGGCTGAAATCCACCCTAAAAACACACTGAGACAGCTGAGGCTATTACAGGGACACAATGATCCGAAGTGCAACACTAAAAATACATGTTTAGTTCTTAAAGGGTTATAGTATGTAAAGTAGGTTATTGGTTGACCTCTATATACCCTGTTCATATGAATTATGTGAAAGAAATAATTGAATTTTTACGTTCCACTTTATTTTGTGGGATAATATGAATAATTTCTTATTTTTCAGAGATTTGTAAAGTAATGCTTTGATTTTTTTGTGAGAATTAGATTTATTTTTCATTCATTGTCAATGTCAGAGCATATACAATTAATAAGAGTGTTTAAAGACGGCATGAAAGACAGAGCATTTGCTTTTAAAGACATTTCCTTTCACAACATATTGGATTTTGTTATTATTTATTAAACAATTAACAGTAATTTTAGGTAAAAACATAAAAGAACAAAAAACGTATCCGTACAAAGTTATATTTAAACCATATTTACGAGCCTATATTAATCATTTTTGTTAATAACAACTGAACAGTTTTCCTAAAGTCAGTGAGCTGTGAATGTCATTTTGAGGTGGAATTCCTCTTTAAACACGTGCTGTGAAACTATAGGTGTAGTGGATTCCAGTGTGAGTGATTACAGTAATGAGAGAAGAGCTCCTCGCTGTCATTATGGGCTCAACTGTGACGCAACATGTCAGTTTCTTAGAAAAATAACAAATCACAGCCTGTGTTGCCGCTCTGCAACAAACTGCTGCTACGGAGAAAAGTGCAGAAGTTTCTGACTTATATTTAATTGTTTTATTTTATTGGTCTTCTATAAAGGCAATGTCAAAGACAGTATTAAAAACACAGCTTTAGAGATGTTTCTTTAAAGGAAATACAGATGAAGGCTGGGAAAAACAAGGTTAAAGTATAGAAAGTAAGTAAATCAATGAGGGTCACAAACCCTCAAAGTGCACCCTAAAACTCTAACACAGAGAAGACCTGTCTATGCTGCCCCAGAACGCCTCGTTGGACATTTCTCTTTTTCCATTGTTTGCTTCCTGGGTTCTGTGACGTGTGAACACCCAGATCAACAACAAATGACCGGATTGGCCCAAATGGACCAATCCGCGGAGCTCCTCACACACCAGGACCCCTTGGCTAACTAACAGGGAGTCCCATTGACTTGCATAGAGCTCCCTGGTTGGTAAGAGACGAGTTGGGATGGTGGAGAAATGTTCTCCGCAGACCCATTCTCACAGCGTTAGAAACCTTTTTCTTCCTCAATATCAAGCCACACTTATTGTTTTTACTTCGGCTGTGAGTGTTTGTGTGCTCAGGATGAGATTTGCTTGTTCTCGCTGTATCGCGCCCCGGAAACCTGTCCGCTCCTCGCAGCAGCAACGAGCCTCGCAACGTCTCGACCAATCAGAGCACACTGGGCTCACAGGGGGGGGGGGCAGGAGCTCCAACAAGCCGTGTAGGACAGAGAGTGAAAACACAGACTATACAGAGATGCTGTGAGAAACCAATGTGAGTTTGGAACATTGAACAATATACATCTATTCTAGTAGACCTCAACAACGGAAATATGATCAGTAGAAATAGCCATGACATGGGACCTTTAAATAAGTTATATACATATTAAATGTTTGATGTTAGTTTAAGAAAGTCAACTTGACTTTTGTTTTCAGATGGGACACTTCTGTCTTGTCTTTTTTAACCTGCTTTAGGATTAAGGATGTATATTAGCATTCACTTTTTACATCATATCATTTGAACTATAAGATAAATAGTCCGGAGAAAAATGTTTCCCCCAAAAATGTAATTTAAATTGTAGTTTCAAAATGTAGTTTTAAGGCTAATGTGAAAGTGGACTTCAAACACAAGGATGAAAATCTGAAATATGTTCAGTTTGTATGTGTTTCATATCTTTAATAGAGAGTTGACAGTCGAGAAATCACGTGATAAATCTTTAGCCAAAAGTTT
The DNA here is from genome assembly GCA_028583405.1 of Pogonophryne albipinna. NCBI lineage: Eukaryota > Metazoa > Chordata > Actinopteri > Perciformes > Artedidraconidae > Pogonophryne > Pogonophryne albipinna. The sequence goes on from CM053252.1 coordinate 2,827,032, forward strand.
CAGCAAATTAGGCAAGTAATTTAATTTCAGTTTATCTACAAATAATTGAATTTCCTCAAATGTGGTAAGGTTCCTCTGACATAGAACTGGAATAAATACATTAAAACCAAACAAAGAAATACATTCAGGAGAGGTGTGTGTGTGTGTGTGTGTGTGTGTGTGTGTGTGTGTGTGTGTGTGTGTGTGTGTGTGTGTGTGTGTGTGTGTGTGTGTGTGTGTGTGTGTGTGTGTGTGTGTGTGTGTATGTGTGTGTGTGTGTGTGGCCTAGCATTACTATACTTGTGGGGACCTAAATCTGTTTACACAGTCACGTGTGGGGACTCGCCCCCCTTATGGGGACAAATTGGAGGTCCCCATAAGGGGAATCATTAATTTAGGGTGAAGACTTGGTTAGGTTTAGGGTTAGGGTAAGGTTAAGGGCATGTGTTTGTTATGGTTAAGGTCTCCAGGAAATGCATGTAAGCCAATGTAATGTTCCCTGAAGTGATGTATACATGGTATGTGTGTGTGTGTGTGTGGGGGTGTGTGTTTGACTGACATAGTGACGGAGACAGAGACAGGAAGTCGGTCCTCTCACATCATCGTTTACGATCCAGAAGACTGTCCATATGACCTTTGACTTTCTCACAGCACTGTGCCAACCACACACACACACACACACACACACACACACACACACACACACACACACACACACACACACACACACACACACACACACACACACACACACACACACACACACACACACACACACACACACACATCCTCAGGGTTTCCTTTTGTTTACAGTCGTTCCGACAGCAACAACAGTGAACTCCCTACAACAATCTGCTAATTTTACACCAGTCTCTCTGTGACTGGACACTTTGTTTGAGATTGATTTCCTCTTTTTTCAAGAAGCACAACTCTCAGTAAAGCCTGAAGGTATTAATGAAGAGAGAGCCTTTCTTAGAGTGTACCCTTGGTGATATAAGTGCAATAGAGTGAAGAACGCTGTATAAGATGTACAACTAATACATAAATGGTTCTAATAAATGCAATGACTTTAAAGTATACTGAAGGCAAATTGTTGTTTTATTTATACATAAATGTGAAATGTCATTAACAAATAAAAATCCATGTGAAAGTATCTCTCATTTTATATGTTATGTTGGATTTACAGATACGCTCATGTGAATAACATCTCAAATGTGATTTTATGTTTGAACCTTTGATTTTTAGATAATTTATTCCATCTTCATACATGCCAACCTTTCCAAATACACAGCAAGTACAGGTATAAACCATTATATATTGCAGTGACCACCAACTGGCGGCCCGCGGGCCACATCCGGCCCGCCAGACATTCTCATCCGGCCCGCACGACGGGGGTGACTGTGGCGTTGGCGGAGTGATTACTGCGTTCGCCCCCCACCCATTTTTTTTTTACAACGTCTCGTGAGTAAGGTGCAGAACCGGAGTCCAACAGAGAGGCAGCAGCTGCGGGACAGTAGACTGCGTACTGCGAAACCTTCCCTTCCTTGAAGAAGAAGAAGTGATCCTTCGTTGTGAAGAGTCTGCTTTGTGCGCTCCGCACCGCAGCAGCAGCCCCGCTGCGACAGAGTCCAACAGAGAGGCAGGAGCTGCGGGACAGTAGCCTAGAAGCAGGGTTGGGTTGTAACGGAATATATGTAACGGCGTTACGTAATCAGAATACAAAAATCAAGTAGGCTAAGTGTATTCAGCTGGCGTTACATTTGAAAAACGAGTAATCTGATTACAGTTACTTTCGTAAACCTGAAGTGAATACATTTTGGAATACTTATTGGAATTATTGGTGGAAAAGTTTCCTCACAAAATGTAATATTCATTACCGGCAGAACTGTGTGCACACTGCACAGCGCTGCAGCATGTCTGTGAGCGAGAGAGAGATGCAGCGTGTCTGTGAGCGAGAGAGAGATGCAGCGTGTCTGTGAGGCCCCGCCCCCGCACGCAGATGAGAGAGAGATCTCTTTTAAAATATATTGAAAGTTAGAAACGGAGATGGTTAGATAAAATGTGCAAGATAACGTTGATGTAGCATTTCTTTATTGTCGAAATGATGACTTTTATAACGGGATCAAATCAAAGTGAATGGCCTGCTGCTGCTGAATGCATGGGGCAAGTGACTGGAACAAGTTTTAAAAGTTATTACATCGTTTCAGATAATAAATAATAATGATAATTCATTCTATTTAGGGGCGCCTTTCAAAGCACCCAAGGACACCTTACAATTCATACCATATTCTAAGGAAAGCTTTACAGTAGGAGAATGCAGTCCGGGTGATGTTTTTTATGTGGGGTGCAGATGAGAGGGAGCTGTCCAGAATGACACCAAGATGTTGTGTTTGAGTTCTTGATAAGCCATTAAAACAATAAAACAAGTGTCTCCTGTTCACTAAAACATACCCATCTGTTATGGAAAAAGAAAGTATTCCAAAAGTATTCTAAAAGTAACCTGAACACGTTACTTTTATAAGACACATAACTGTAACTGTATTCTGATTACTTTCAGAGCATGTATTCAGTAATCAGTAACTGATTACATTTACAAAGTAACCCTCCCAACCCTGCCTAGAAGTGATCCTTCGTTAGCGTGAAGAGTCTGCTAAGCTTTATGCAGTACCTTTACCCCCCCGGCCCGCGATAGTGTCTATTGGATACATTTTGGCCCTTGGACAAATGTAGTTGGTGATCCCTGATATATTGCATCACTTTTTGCATTTTTCACAACAATTGGTCATACAATGTTCAGTCACTTTAGTGCTTGGTAGCAGACTTGGCTTTCTTGAGAAGTTCAGGGTCTGGTTTCCAGTTGCAGCAAGATGTTTTCTTCCCTGCCAACAGACCTTCGTGTGCTTCTCTCCGCGATACCTTGATGAACTCGTGATCTGCTGTCCGCTTGGTGGCTTCTTCTTCTCGGGGGTTCTATTCATCGCGGTATTTCCATATGAAAACCTGTAGCTGTGTGTTGAACATCTCTGATGTGAATAAACAACACTGGGGCGCCAAGACCGAACACTAATCACGTGATGAGCAAATCCAATTTCATTGGATAGAAGCCAAAGTCGAGTCCATTGTCTCTGGTGCGCCAAGGGGCATTTTTATTTTGTATAATTTGGGAGGATTGAAATCGGTAGGCGGTAGAAACATGTCCAAAGCGGTAGACTACCGCCCAAATCGGCAGGGTTGGCAGGTGTGTATCTTAAATTCACATTAGATATGACAAATGTGATAAATCCCCTGAGAAAACAATCATCAACCCTCGAATCTACGGTAAAGAGTGTTTTGTCCTTTGTTCCAATGTCTGGTTTGTTGATTCTCACTTTGTTTAATCAACACAGTTTGTAAACACTTAAAAGAGTAATTACGAGTGGGGAGGCTTCAGCCAATCACAGACAAGAACACAACCACAGCTAAAGATGCTTGTCGTCCATTTTCTCTCTCAATTCCTCTTCCTCCTCCTCCTCCTCCTCCTCCTCTCTGTTTCTATTCCATCCTTCATCTTTCTTTTTTTCTGCAGCCTTATCTTGGGCGTTCTCTATTTTCTGCTCTGTTATTTTCTATGGTTATAATAAACACATCGGCTGTGGCCTTTTTGTGTGTGTGTGTGTGTGTGTGTGTGTGTGTGTGTGTGTGTGTGTGTGTGTGTGTGTGTGTGTGTCAAGGCAGAAACATTGTTCACTGCAAAACTTTATCGCTACAAACCATGCAACTTCCTGCACTCACAGTATATTGGAGTGTGTGTGTGTGTGTGTGTACCTACATGCCAGGTCAAGCAACAATCAGTGCAGTGTACAGGGTGTATGTGTGTCTGAATGCTAACTATGGAAGCCAATATAACAGCCGAGCAACTAAACAGCATGGTGGCTAAGTGTAATTACACATCATTACTGTGTGTGTGTGTGTGTGTGTGTGTGTGTGTGTGTGTGTGTGTGTGTGTGTGTGTGTGTGTGTGTGTGTGTGTGTGTGTGTGTGTGTGTGTGTGTGTGGATTGGTGACAGGAAGTCACAGCTCAGAGTGAAAGTTGAGCCCTAAAATAAATCTGGACAAAATAACTTGTAGCTTTGTGGGAAAAGCACAAACAAATTAAAAGACAGTGAGAAGTTCTGCAAAACTATAAATCTTCACAGGGAATGTGTGTGTCGTGGGATTAAATGCATGTCTCGTTCCTCTGGGTGATAGAGTGCAGATTTCCTCAGCTGTTAGTCAACATGGCGCCAATAAATGTCGACTCTGGTGGGACTCGAACCCACAACCTTTGAATCACTTCTTCTGTGACTGCCTAGAAGTCCAACGCGCTATCCATTGCGCCACAGAGCCTTGTGTAAAGGGGAATGCTGTTCTCAGAGCAGCTGGAATGTGAGGCTACAGCGGTTAAAAATAGCCCGACAGAGTGTAACAGGACCTGAGGGTTCAAGGTCCTGCTGCAGGAGTAGGACGCTAATATTTCACCCATATAGACTGAATTTAGACCTTTAGACTCAAACTTGTTTACACTACAACTTGGCAGATACTTGCTCTCACTGCCGCGGACCGGGTTCGATTCCCAGTCAGGGAACTCATCTTTAGAGTCCCTGAAAATATATCCACTAAGGAAAGGAAATAAGCAAAACAAAAACACACGTACCGAAAGTTAAAAAAACGTACAGGATTACAAGATGCTTCTCGGTTGGTAGCAGTTATTGTAATTGGCTTTTGATAAAGGTGTTAGCACACAACTGTTCCCTGGACATTCAATGGGAGATGTTGATTGGTCATTAGGAACACATTCACACCTTCGTCTCATGTCTGTCTGGCACACAGAAAGTCACATTGAAAGATACATGTTGATATTTTCAGGGAAAAGGAGACTACCTGAATATGAGCTGATTCAGCTTAAGAGCATTCTCTTTTGTGTTCAGGCAAACATGTCTCTTGTTCATCACAAAATACTTCTCACTTATTGTTTATGACTTAGCGAAAGCTAATACTCTTAGGATTACAAGATGCTGTTTGGAGTTTGTGTCTTCTTGGTTGGATGCAGTTATTATTAGTGGCTTTTGGTAAAAGTGTTACTTCAATGGGAGATGTTGATTGGTTGTGACTTCACACCTTTGTATCACTTTTGTCTGGCTTTTGATTGGCTGACTATGCTAACGAGGCTTTCTCACACACAGAAAGTCACATTGAAAGATAAATGTTGATATTTTCAGGTAAAAGGAGACAAGAATCTGCCAAACATGTGTCTTCTGTTGATTACAGAAGAGTCCCTGGTGGTCTAGTGGTCAGGATTCGGCGCTCTCACCGCCGCGGCCCGGGTTCGATTCCCGGTCAGGGAACGAGTCTTTAGAGTCTCTGAACATATAGCCAATAAAATAAAAAAAAATAAATAAAGAAACAACACAAAAGCACTTCTCACTTACTCTTATAGCTTACCGAAAGCTAAAATAAAAAATTCCCAAATTGGCATCAACAAGCTAAATATGATTGTATTGCTATTTCAGATTGTATCTTCTTGGTTGATTGCACTTATTGTTAGGGGCTTTAGAATGTGTTAGCATAAAAGAAAAACCAGTTCCCCGGAAATTCAATGGGGACATCCGATTGGTCGTGAGGAACTCATTCACATCTTTTTCTCACTTCTGTCTGGCTTTTGATTGGTGGACTGAGCAAGTGATTCTGTCTCACACAGAGAATGTCACATTGACAGAGAAATATTGGGGATATTTTAGTGGATTGGAAGATATGTTTGCCATATTCCCCCTGAAGGGCATTTTCTTTGTCCCAGGGGAAAGATGTGTCTTCTGTTCTTTATAAAACAGTCCCTGGTGGTCTAGTGGTTAGGATTCGGCGCTCTCACCGCCACGGCCCGGGTTCGATTCCCGGTCAGGGAACTCACCTTTAGCGTCTCTGAGAATCTAGCCGAATCAAAGGTTTATGTGGGACCCAGTGACGCCTCATCAGTATACTGGCTCGGGAACCAGTAAACATGAACCCTGATGATATCAGAAGGGCAGACAGTCCCACACATCTACCTTTGAAGACTGGCAACCCACCTTGAAAAATAGAATCAAACTTTTTATTTCTGTATTCAACAAACAGTTTGACTCGTGTCGAACTAGAACGCCTGAGTCTCTGGTGGAATAGTTTGTGGTCTAAGTTCAATTCTATTTGCTATCCTGGCTCCATAAAGGATGGGACAAGCTCCCCATTGATATCAGGAAAGTAGAAAGTGTTCTGTTACAGACTGAACACTGAACCCTAACCCTAACCCTGATATCAGGAAAGTAGAAAGTGTTCTGTTACAGACTGAACACTGAACCCTAACCCTGATATCAGGAAAGTAGAAAGTGTTCTGTTACAGACTGAACCCTAACCCTAACCCTAACCCTGATATCAGGAAAGTAGAAAGTGTTCCGTTACAGACTGAACCCTAACCCTAACCCTAACCCTGATATCAGGAAAGTAGAAAGTGTTCCGTTACAGACTGAACCCTAACCCTAACCCTAACCTGTTTCCACTGCAACTTTTCCCCTTCCTCACATAGCAATACAAATGTAAACTTTAGCTTGTCTCTTCTTGGTTGATTGCATTCGTGTTGAATAAATGCATTGGCTAAATGTAACAATCAATTGGATTTGTTTTGGTCAAAGCCGGTCCACTGTTTTGAGCCTGATAAGGCGTCATGAGGAGTATCCGGGTCCCACTCACATAAACCTCAGATAGGTTAGACTCTCAGAGACGCTAAAGATGAGTTCCCTGACCGGGAATCGAACCCAGGCCGCGGCGGTGAGAGCACCGAATCCTAACCACTAGACCACCAGGGACTGTTCTATAATCAACAGAAGAGACAATTTGCCTGAACACAACACAGAATGCTCTTAAGACGAATCAACACAATCTTACAATGTGAGTGAGAAACCAGAAGTCCCACCCTATTTGATTATTTATTTATTTTTATATATATTACCTAAGGGGATTGCTTTTTAACTAAAGGAGCTTTTTAAATTAACCATTTAATTGTTTATTTATCAATGTATCATTAATTTATACTGTAGTATTTATCTGTATTATTTATTATTTAATAAATCCTCCTCATCTGAACTCTTTTATGAATTTGAAATGCGTGTTTTTTTTGTTTATTATTATTACGACTACCATGTCATACATTTTTCTTATCTTTTATATTTTTCATGTCACAGTTTATTCTATGTTTGCACGGTGTATGTTTCTTATTTCATTAGGTTCCAAATGAGGAGGTTATATATTTTATTATTTCGTATATATTATTAATCCCCCGTTTCCTATTTAAACATTGTTTATATTATTTTATTTATATTTTAGTTATTACTTTCCATTTGATTAGAAATGGATGTTGGAGCTCCCGCAGGGAAACACCCTGAAATAACCCCTTAATAAAGTATTTTTAAACATCTTCCGAGGCGTGTCCCATGTCTCAGCTGCCCCACCTCTCTAGACCTCGGCCTGGGTTTTAAACACTTTTAAGGACACTTGGTTGACTTTATTTTAAAATATTTCCCCTCCCCGTGTGCCTACTAACCCGAGTGTATTTTATATTTTACATTTTATATATTTGTTTTATATCTTACATATTTTAACATTTGTGTTGATGTGATTTTTATTACCAGCACTTATTTTACTAAGCACTTTTAAGTATTTATTTATCTTTTATTTTTTCACACTAATTTTACCTGCATGCCGATTTCAAACAAAGTCAACCTCGGTCCGTTTAGCCAGATGTTTTTAACCCACTTACCAGGTCCTTCACCAGATGCATTTAATTGTTTTAACACAGACCAAGCAGGGCTTTTATAAACTTGCAGAGCCCGTGCACCAGCGTTCCCCACAAGCCTAACCCTAACCTGTTTCCACTGCGTCTTTTCCCTTTCCTCACATAGCACTACAAATGTGAACTTTAGCTTGTCTCTTCTTGGTTGATTGCATTCATTATAGGTCGTGTTGAATAAATGCTTTAGCTAAATGTAACAATCAATTACATTTTTTGTTGTTATCAAAGCCGGTCCACCGTTTTGAGCCTGATAAGGCGTCATGTTGAGGAGTATCCGGGTCCCACTCACATAAACCTTCGATAGGTTCGACTCTCAGAGACTCAAAAGATGAGTTCCCAACATCTACAGCTCCTCTACCACAACCATCATCAACAAGTGGACATGGAGAACTACATGAACTACATGTTGCTAAATCCACCGCGGAGAATAAACAGAAGGGCAACCCGGCAACCATGGCAATGCTCGGGGGGTCTTCTTCGCTGCTTCTGGTGTATTTTGTGGCGGAAGTACAGCGCCACTTACAGGCCCGGCATATGTACTACAGCGTCTCCAGCGGGTCGGGCGGTCTCGTGTGGACGGACACGTTTCTTGAGCCGATACCGTGCGGACGGAAGACTTTTTTTATATCGAATTTGATTCGTTCTCCGTTTTGTCTCCGTGTAAACGGAGCCTGGATGTCCAGGGGAAAGTTTTGCCACTAACAATACCTGTAACCAACCAAGAAGCATCTTGTTATCCTGTCGGTGTATTAGCTTTCAGTACGTCATGAACAATAATTGAAAAGTATTTTAGTTTAAAAGTTTAGTTTTTTAGTTTTTTAACAGTCACAGCTGTGATATTGGTTCAGATAAAACTAGGAAGTCATAAAGCTTTGACCAAAGGGTATGAAGGGTAAGGGTAGGTGTGAGTGAGTCCCCCAAAACAAACTAACTACCTTGCTCTATGTTTTGAAGAACAGTTGTAGATTTAGATGCAAAGACAGTCAATGACAGTGCAAACATAATACAAATCGAAGAAGAAAAAGACTGCGAAAACTGAAGGTGAACAAAGATTTTTCAAGGCAGAAAAAGTCCCCAAAAAGGTCTCTAATGTTGCCTTAAAACACAGGTGAAAAGTTTTAAGATGAATTGATTAGAGGAAGACAAAAAACCCAAAGAAGCCCCGCCCCTTACCTGTGTTGCTAGGCGATCTCTGGCTGCCACGCCGTGACCCCTCAGGCATGGTGTGGAGATATCACAGGAAGTAGAAACCTGCAGAGAAATACAATCCTGGTTACACTGTGGCTTTGTCTCCACTTCCCACCTCTGTGGTTTCTCTTCTTCTGCAACATAAAAGAGACTTCACACACACATGCACGCACAAGACACAGACACACACACACACTCAAGCAGAAAAGAAGAGGAGGTCCAAATGAAAGAATTCTCTCTTTTCTCGGGAGGACATATGTAATGTTTGGCTGGAGGACAAGAATGTGGACTGCTGTGTGTGTGTGTGTGTGTGTGTGTGTGTGTGTGTGTGTGTGTGTGTGTGTGTGTGTGTGTGTGTGTGTGTGTGTGTGTGTGTGTGTGTGTGTGTGTGTGTGTGTGTGTGTGTGTGTGTCCAGTGGAGGATAAAGGCCTCCTACAAAGTCATTGATACAGTAACACAGATTGACCCAATTAGTGCAGCGTACGTAAACGTTTCTTTCTCAGAGATGTGGGTCAGGCGGGGGAGGGGTTGGGGGTCGGGGGGGTCAGTAATGTGAGCCAGATGCAGAGCTGAGTCTGCAGGTTACAAGTTGAAATCAATGTTTGGAAACACCTGCAAATACTCCGTGATGACTTGAAACCAAAAGGGAAGGTCAACAGGGTCCCTGGTGGTCTAGTGGTTAGGATTCGGCGCTCTCACCGCCGCGGCCCGTGTTCGATTCCCGGTCAGGGAACTGAAGTTTTGGGCCGTCGGTAACTCTGTTGAACCTGATAGGTGTCGTCTATCTCAAGCCAACACTCATGAACAAAAGAAAACACCAGAATAACAAGATGGGTCTGAAACACTCTTCAACTGTATTTGGTCCTGAGTACGGAGGACAGAACATGACATAAGTTACAAATAAATAAATATAAGTTGAGAATAAAACAGAACTCACATTATGTATCTTTAATGTATTTCTACATTTATTTTCACACAAACATAAATATATATATTAATTTCTGTTCGTGTTTCACACAAAGTTGTTTTGCTTGGTAACCTTGTATTCTGTGGATACGACAATATTTATAACAAATGTACCTTCAATTGCTCTGTGTTGTGCACGTGTCTTTAACAACTTCTTTGAGTTGCTATAACATTTTATTTCACTTCCTCTGAAAAGACGGTAAAAATAGACAAACAATGATGGTTCGATGTTGGTCGTTAGGAACCTTTTCACACCAACTTCACACTTTATCCTGCTGCTGATTGGTCGACTTAACATCCCAACAAAGACATATTGTTGATATTCTCAAGGCAGAGCATCTAAAACCTGTCCAAAGAGGTCAGTAGGCCAGCTCAAAACCAAGAAGGTGACCAAGAAAACAAGATAGCTGTGCCAAAGTCAAGAACTCAAACCCAAAGTCCACAAACTAATGTGTGATTTCACGGTGATTCAGTTGACCTATATACAGTATGTGGTCTACCCACAATCGGGTCGTAATTTCTACTGTGACAGAGGTTTTTTGGGTTATACGTACAACACAGGACCAACAGAACCGTCTCAAACCAGCAACACTGAAAGGTGCTGAAAGGATTCATTACGACAGAAAATTATCAAACTACACTGCAGACAATATGGAGATTTTGGTTCCTTTCTTTTGGTCGAAATGCTAGAACTACATGAGGTACACTGAGGGGGGAGAAAGAAAAGTAGAGTGTGTAAGATATTGCTTTGTAAAAGTCAAAGTGAGTCTGAATAACAAAACCAAGTGAACTTCAGTTAATCAAAGGTCTATAACATCCATCACTACTTAAAGACTCTGCGCCAAGAGAATAGAACACGCTGTAGTTTCCTCAAGAGAGGAAAGGTAAGTGTTTGCTTTGGGTAGTCTGCTGTGTGTGTGTGTGTGTGTGTGTGTGTGTGTGTGTGTGTGTGTGTGTGTGTGTGTGTGTGTGTGTGTGTTTATGTGTGTGTGTTTATGTGTGTGTTTTTTAGCCAACCTCGTCATCACCTAACAAGGTATTTCCAGGTGCATCCGCTTCAGACACACCTCATCACACACACACCCAAGTGATCGAGGATGGCAGGGGTCCAACATTCTCACTTACATCACAACAGCAAGGTCAATGTGTGTGTGTGTGTGTGTGTGTGTGTGTGTGTGTGTGTGTGTGTGTGTGTGTGTGTGTGTTTTTAAGCCCTATCTTGTCACCAAGGCAACCCAAAGACTCTTGGACGGACGTAAGCTACATGAAGTTGAACAGAGTCGTCACTCTCTCCGCTGACTCGGCCTTTTGACCCGACAGTTTTTCTTCCATGAGTCAATTTAAGCGTTTCTAGAGGGCCGTTGTGAAAAAGGGTCAAAAGCCAGAGATCACAGCCTCTTGCCAGCACAGTTGACCCTCAACAACCCCAATGAGTTGGTCTTTAGGGGGTGTTAACAGAGTCAGTTCATTATCTGTTGCCGACAACTTGACCCCTGTGTTGAGGTTACCACTAAAAATACTGTGAGTTACCAGCTGCTGTTTGCGGCGTACCCAAAGGCTGTATTTATTAACAGACAACCTTTACTGGATTACTTTGTTACTGAAGAAAACTAAAAAACATCATCATTTTCAGGACAGTTCTGCATTTATGGAGAGGGTCTTTTATCCAGGATTGTTATACCAGATGGACAAACATATATAATGAAATGATTTAAATTGAAGTGTACATTTCACTGTTTCTATAAATACAGATTTTACTGAGATCTTTTGAAGCTCATTGTTGAATCTGGCTCTAAAGGACTTTTTAAAGTACCTCAACATTCTTGGTACGGTAAAACTTACAAACATGAGTCTACAATTACATTATTGGGACCATTTTAAACTGTGCTTTTTTCAGATGTAAACTATAATGGATGACAGTAGGCTTCTCATAGATACTGCACCCTCTACCATCACTTTTTTTAGACCAATGCGCGATCCAATTTACCAAAGAACAACCCACTAGGATCGGCTTTCTTGTCTACATAAGAGCTCATTAGTCCCTGGTGGTCTAGTGGTTAGGATTCGGCGCTCTCACCGCCGCGGCCCGGGTTCGATTCCCGGTCAGGGAACTCACATTTTGGGGCATTAGTTCAGAGACCCAGCATCTGAGGGGATCCTCTTCCAAAACACAACATGGCAATGACAAAAAAAACAAGATGTCTTCAGTCAAAACCCTGAATGTCAGGGTTCAACCCTCTAATCCACACACCAATGTTTAACTTCACAGTGACTTGAAGTTAAATCTATAGTCTCACCCCCCAATTATGAGACTTGGGTTCAATTCCCAGCCACAGAGATCAGGGATAAGCAGGGAGAAGTTCCTTTAAGCTGTGAGTATTTGAGATGTTGTGCAGTGCTTCAGATTACTTTAGTTGGTGTCATGAAATAGGCCGAGCACACTTGTGATGCAACATTTTTAAAACTTGCTTTAAGGCGCAAGGGAATCTAGGTAGGGCTTTAACATTTAGTTTCTAGAAATGTTAGTATGGAAAAGGTGGATCTTACCTCTAAATCAGTGGTTCCCAACCTGGGGGCCATAGATCGCAGGGGGGGCGCCAGGCCTCAGATGATTTGAGGCCAATTATCATATTTAGACTTTTTTTTTTTTTTTTTTTACATTGTAAAATTGTAAGGCAATACATGATTGTCCCTAAAAGCCTTGTCTCTACATTACAATAAAATATACAAAATAATTGATTAATTAATTTTAATACAAATTCAAGTTAGTATTAAAGGCATAAAAAGACAGAAATGTATAATTCTTTCTTTAATAGAAATGTTTCTTCTGCCCGTAAAGTGTCCAAACCAGGCTTTTCTGGATAAGCGCATTTTTAAAACATAGTCATTGTCCATGCCGGTTTCAGTTGGATTATTCGTCACAGTTTCTCCGATCAGATCGGTCTCCTCCATTTTGTAGATTATTTACCACTTTTGAATCCACATAAACACATCGGCAAAATCCGGCTTACTTTGAACATGTGTTTTAAACAGTTTAATCCCTTTGTGAATTGTTTCCACTTCCGCCGTCCTTTAATTTCTTCATTCAGCGGGAATCCAAATGAATTAATCCTGAGTCCAATAACCATCAAAGTCACTCCAATAGAGCTCTTTAATTACGCTTTCATCCTCCTTTAACAACATACTTCACATTCATCCAGTTTGTGACAGTAGTTTATGCATTTTGAGACTTTTAAACTTTAATTACCGCTGTTACCCTCCCCCCCCCTTGTGTGTGTGTGGGGGGGGGCGCAACTTCCAACAGGAGTCATTTGGGGGGGCTCGTGGGAAAAAAGGTTGGGAACCCCTGCTCTCAATGACTGGCAAACTGCAGGTAAAACTAAGAAATTGTGTCCGAGTTGAAACCCAAGTAAATGAAATTCTAATTAATTAAGTTAATAGGAGCTTAACAGGAGCAGTGAGTGCAACTACGGACAGCAACAGGTAACGTCATGCTCCGTTATATATTATAAGCTAAAACACATGCAAAGGAAAAAGAAAATAGAGATTGATGACAGTATTTAGAGACCAAATCTGAACAGTATTAGTCATACTTGTAGGTCTAAAGGCCGTGAATATCCGATCTTATGTGTGTGTGTGTGTGTGTGTGTGTGTGTGTGTGTGTGTGTGTGTGTGTGTGTGGCCTAGCATAACTGTACTCGTGGGGACCTAAATCTGTTTACACAGTCACGTGTGGGGACTCGCCGTGAATATCCGATCTTGTGTGTGTGTGTGTGTGTGTGTGTGTGTGTGTGTGTGTGTGTGTGTGTGTGTGTGTGTGTGTGTGTGTGTGTGTGTGTGTGGCCTAGCATAACTATACTCGTGGGGACCTAAATCTGTTTACACAGTCACGTGTGGGGACTCGCTTCCCTTATGGGGACAAATTGGAGGTCCCCATAAGGGGAATCATTAATTTTAGGGTGAAGACTTGGTTAGGTTTAGGATTAGGGTAAGGTTTAGGAATGTGTTGGTTATGGTTAGGATAAGTCTCCAGGAAATGCATGTAAGTCAATGTAATGTCCCCTGAAGTGATGTATACATGTGTGTGTGTGTGTGTGTGTGTGTGTGTGTGTGTGTGTGTGTGTGTGTGTGTGTGTGTGTGTGTGTGTGTGTGTGTGTGTGTGTTTACATTCTTTCCTGCCTGTATTGGGGTTCATGTTTATATGAGCTCACTGAAGGCAGAGGCCTCCTGGGTTTTTTCGCCCTCAGCATCGCCTCCCCGGCTGTTTACATCGAGCTTAACCAATCTAATATTCTGCTTTATGTAACGGACACAAAGGAATACTATATTCTGTATAGAAAGTCTAGAATTTGTGTCGATTTCTGTGAAAGTACAACTTTATTTGTGTGTCTCTTAAGGAGTTGGTCACTAAGTGAGGTGGCAGTGAGAAGTAGGAGATTATTTCTAAATATGTAATATCTGTTTGTGTGGACATCGCATTGGACTTCTAGATATACCCAGGAGAAGGTATTCAAAGGCTGTGGGTTCGAGTCCCACGAGAGTTGACTTTTAAAGGTTTATAAATTTGTTCATAATCAAGATAAATGAACCAACCAAAATGTCAATGGATTATGTGATTATGTAGTTTGCAACCCTGTGAACATTCAAAAGTAGACTCTGCTAGGAATTGAACCTCCATTCAAGTCCATTGCCACACAAAGTTATGGGTTCATAAAATCGATGAAGTAGTTTTTCTGTCAGAAGCATAAAACACAAATTCTAGAGAATCTGCCAACAAAAACCGTCATGTGTGTGACCAAAACGTGGCTCTGTGGCGCAATGGACAGCGCATTGGACTTCTAGATATGCCCAGGAGAAGGCATTCAAAGGCTGTGGGTTCGAGTCCCACCAGAGTTGACTTTTAACTATGGCATAAAAAAACTAACTCAATGAAAAAGACTTATAGTAAAACTCTCAAGCAGACATTCAATGGTTGTGAGTTTGACTCCCACCAGTTTCAACAATCATTGATGACATACGGATCATTATACTGTAGGATTTTCGCAGAAGTGTTTTTGGGTTGAATTGTTATTTTTTCTCATATTTATTGTCTATACTCTCATTGTATCATGTTGGTTGTTGTTGTTGTTGCACGTTGACAAAAACAGCATTTTTTTAAATTAACCCACTTTGTGTAACATGAGATCTTTATTAAATATTATTTGTGTATGTGAGTGACATGTTCACTTCATTACACACATGTAGGCCAGTACATTGTGTGTGGTCTGAGTGTGTGTGCGTGTGTGTGCGTCTTTGTATACACATTAAACACTGAATTTCTCTTCCTCTTTCATGCACACACACATCAACACACAATAGCTTCACTCTGTTGTCCTGCTGTTTCTATTGTGCTCATGGCGTCTGTCTCTCTCTCACACACACACACACACACACACACACACACACACACACACACACAAACAGTGATGTTATTGTGACTGACGGTTGGTCAGCGCTGACCAAACACTATGATTTGTGAGCAATAAAGAAGTAGGAAATAGTAAGACTGAAACAAAAAAACATACACACAATGTGAGGCTCTGTGGCGCAATGGACAGCGCATTGGACTTCTAGTTGATCTCTCAAGAAGTGATTCAAAGGTTGTGGGTTCGAGTCCCACCAGAGTCGACCTTTAGATACCATTCAGAAATACAAATGTGTGGGTTCAAGTCCCACATAAGTCAGTCTTCAGAGGTTGTCTTGCTTGAACTGAAATGTTCAACTAAGTTCACTTAATGAATGACTTCTAAACTGTATAACCCAAAGGTTGTGGGTTCCCACTAGAGTTATCCTTTTCTAAAATGGTTTGTTTGGAAAAGGAGGTTTAAACCTCTAAATAACTGACATACTGCAGATAAGGCAACATTGTTCTATGTCTAAGAAGTTCAATACAGTACAACAATACTAAAACAGAAACTAAAAAATGTCACAGTGGGAAGAACCAAATATGAGGCTCTGTGGTGCAAAGGACAGCGCATTGGAGATATGCCCAGGAGAAGGTATTCAAAGGTAGTGGGTTTGAGTCCCACCAGAGTCAAGCTTTAGATACTCTATAGAAGAACAACTTGTTTGTGTGTTCAAGTCCTGCAAACTGTAGGTTCAACTAGAAGTGCACCTAATGAATACAGGCCTACGGAGAGGCTCCGTCTTATAATGTTGACCAAAGTGAAAAATAATTGGTGTATTCGTGCCAAAATGTCATGTATGTATACTGTATGATTCCTCCTTTTTCCAAAATACACCTGCAGCATTGGGTTTGACTACCTCCAAAGTCTTCTACATTTTGAATTCATCGTACTTCTCAAGAAGTGATTTAAAAGTTGTGGGTTTGAGTCCCCCAGATTTACTGACGTATACATTTATACCAAAGGGAGATTGGTCGGTGGAGAAAAACATCAAGACTTCAACTGAAATACTGTGAAAGTAATCCTAAGGTTGTGGGTTCTCATCCCTCTGGGGTCTGATATTATTGCATGAGAACTGTGGATTGTGCAATCTGTTTAAAAAAGACAGACAAATGAAACTTACAATTGTTTGGCAGAGTCTATATAAGGATTTGTAGTTCCCAGTACAGCTACATGTAACAGAAGAATGAAGTGAAAATAGTCTTGTGAAGGATCCTCCTGAGGGAAACATTAAGTCTGAGACAGAAAGACTGTGAACTCTGACCTCCGATTGTAAGCAGCTACATTTGGACAGACCTCTTCTGTTTGTTTCCAGTTCAAGTTTATTCCATTTCTGTTCTGTTTGAAGGGTGAGAACAGGCCAATAGTGTCTTTTACAGGACCCTAGTGAAATGACAATAAGACCAGGGGGGAAACTAAATATGAAGAGAAACCGTAGGATGACTGAAAACATCAATCTGAAATGTGTCACAACAATACGACCTATGTTCTAATATTTTTCAAAGGGATTGCAAGACATCAACATATCTTACTTGTTATTCTTACAGGATACAGACAACATCAAACTGTCTGTAAACCACCACGATTAAATGGTTTTTCTGAAGATGCATTGATTTGTTTTGGTTTTCTAAGACGTTTCATCACCCTTTCTGCAGCTGTGAGCGGCATTTACATTTTCTTTGTTCATTGCTTTGCAGAACAATGGTGTCCATCGACCGCCTGAACAATGGTCCGTATTCAGCCAGCTCTCTGACTCATTTCATTATACTTCATTGTGTCATTCTTTCCAATGTAAACATACTGCTGAGGTCGGTGGGCAGCATGGAATAACCTTTAGAGTAACAAAACAATTATTTTCCTTATTGGTTCATCTGCCAATCATTTCCTAGATTAATTGATTAGGTGTTGGGTCTTAGAAATGTCAGAAAATACAGAAATATGTCACTCCCACATTCCCAGACGTCTTTAAATATCTTATTTTTTTTCAATCCAGAACCCAAAGATATGTACTTTAATATAATAATAAACAGCAAAAAGCAACAAATCTCAATATTTGAGAGGCTTAAAAATAGCATGTTCTGACTTATGCAATTAGTCAATTATCAAAATAGTTGTCAATGATTTATCTATCGATCGGTTAATAGATTGTTCGCCTAATTGCTGAAGGCCTAAATTTGGGGTATAATACTTAACGCCTCTAAAAGACACAATAAAGACAAACTTAAAGAAAGTCACTAGACCTGAAACATTAAACATTATGGCTCCAAACAACTTTTTTAAATGTCATTTTTCGACAAAACATTGACTAATAACAGGCCAATATTTTAATGTCATTTGGGGAAGTATGAACAACAAGCAGGAATTGTTTCAGACAACAAAAGTGCAGAAGAGACTCATGGGAATATATTTAGTTCTGCAGGAATTTGGCGATACCTAAAGTTTGACAGACATCCTAAAGCAGCTAAAATGGCTAAAAATAAGAAATATTTCCTAACACAAAAGACATTTGTGATAATACTCAGATGCACGTCATCAGAGTGAGGGGCTAAATCAAACCGCAGCCCTGAACTATTGTCCTGTGTGGTATTGTGGGAAGCAGAGTCCTCTCAGTGGACTCTGAACCATCAACCTGAGACTCTTTAAATCTGTCGTCAGCTGAAGACACTTACGCATCAGGCTAAGTGTGTGTGTGTGTATTTGGAAATTCCCTGTACATATTTAAGTGTGTGTGTCTCAAATTAGTGGAAAGAAACCAAATGACAGAGAGTTTTTATGGGAAGACTGGAAAGATAAAGCGAGACAGAGCGGGCAATGATTCACAGTGGGAATGTACGGAGAGACAGCAGGAAGCGTCAAACACACACACACACACACACACACACACACACACACATACCATGTATACATCACTTCAGGGGACATTACATTGACTTACATGCATTTCCTGGAGACTTATCCTAACCCTAACCCTAACCAAGTCTTCACCCTAAAATTAATGATTCCTCACACACACACACACACACCAATGTGACGACAACCGCAAGCACCTGGTTTAAACCATGAACACAATGAACAAATCAGAGCATTGTTTCTACAGATCTTGACATTGAAGATGTTTGATGAGTCTCAAATTATTTATAATAATCGACTGTGTGTGGACTCGAACCCACAACCTTTGAATCATTTCTCCTGTGGTTTACTAGAAGTCCAATGCGCTGTCCATTGTGCCACAGAGCTGTTTCGAGTGAGTAAAATTAGAGAATAATTTTCACAGAAAGCTGATTATTTAAGTTCAACCGGTTTAAAACAACTAGATATTTTTAGTGCTGAAGATCATTAATGACAATATGTTCCCCTACGTTGGAGGTACTCAAACCCAATGCTCCATATATTCAACTATATCACTTTTCTGCTAGGTAAACCCTTAGAAGTATTGTTTTCTGTAAGACAGAACCATACAGTACATTTTGGAACAAATACACATTTCTTTTCACTTTTGTTCACATTGCAGTATGTGGTTTTGCCCGAGGCATGCATACATCAACTGAACTTCAACTTGAACTTGAGTTGGTAGAGTTTCTAGTCTTGATGACCTGTTTGATGAATCTCAAATGATCATAACCTTTATTTAACCAGGTAAAAGACTCATTGAGATTGACCTGGCCAAGAGGGGCAGCATGTACGAAGTTACAACAGATAAAACACAGACACGACAGGCAGACAAATACAGCTGTAAAACACAAATGAAATGGCACATTAGCCAGTCAATATGCAAAGTAAAACAAACTATTCAAAATCATTCAAAACTGGAAACATTTAAAACGATTTTAGGATATGCGAGCACTCACATCTACCAATGGTGTCGTGTCCTCTGTCCTTTAGGATGGACCTGAATTCCCCCATCGTGATTCAATCTGAGAGTTTCAGCTCCTTCTGAACTCTGTTCCAAGCTGTGGGGGCAGCGTATTGTGTTCTCACTGTAGGAACCAGCATCTGAATCAAATCTTGGGAGCGCAGGCCATAGAGACTTTCTCTTTGACACATATATGTGCATGTAGGAGCACCAGGTGAGCTGATGTCTGCCTTGTCCAAATGCCATGTTAGTTTAATAACAATCCCTCATGACTTTCTCTTGAGATCAAACTTGGCGTGACCCTTGCATCACTTTTCCTTAACATGCCAACACATATTTAACGAGTAGTCTCTTTGCTTAAGCACTTTGAATTCCTTCACCAACAAGGCTTATTTATCAGCAAGATTATGGAAAAACTTTTACACCAATCATGATTACATGTGATGGAGGGATGTAAGATGAACCCATTAAGTTAAATAATTATATTAGTTCAAAAACATATGAAGCAAATATGAAGAGAATGCTGTTTCTTTAAAATAAGGCCCAAAAGCATTGGTCACCAGGTTCAAACATTGACTCTGATGAGACACAAACCCACAACCTTCGCACCACCTCTTAAGAGTTCAACCAGGAGTCAGAAGCTCTATCCATTACACCACAAAACCACACACACTCCTTTCTGATTATTTATTCTCTTTCCTGAGTAAAAACAGCGTTCGATGGAGGTGGAGACCACTTTAGGAAATATAACTAAACAAATGTCTCTCTCGCTTCGGTACAGCTACATCTGTTTACACAGTCACGTGTGGGGACGCGCCTCCCTTATGGGGACAAAGTGGAGGTCCCCATAAGGGGAATCATTCATTTTAGGGTGAAGACTTGGTAAGGTTAAGGGTAAGGTTAAGGGTAAGGGTTAGGGTTAGGCATGTGTTGGTTATGGTTAAGGTTAGGATAAGTCTCCAGGAAATGCATGTAAGTCAATGTAATGTCCCCTGAAGTGATGTATACATGTGTGTGTGTGTGTGTGTGTGTGTGTGTGTGTGTGTGTGTGTGTGTGTGTGTGTGTGTGTGTGTGTGTGTGTGTGTGTGTGTGTGTGTTGTTTATATTTACTGCATTGCTCTGAGGTTGGAAATACTGCGGTATACATCTGTCACCACACACACACACACACACACACACACACACACACACACACACACACACACACACACACACACACACACACACACACACACACACACACACACACACACACACACACACACACACACACACACACACACACACACACACACACACACACACACACACACACACACACACACACACACACACACACACACACACGTCACAGTAGAGCCTCTGTCCAACCTCAAAATTATGCTAAATTGTCGGACTAATTATTATAAACGACAAACACCGGTCGCTGAGGAAACGATTCTTCCACATCCCATAATTATCCGGCATGGCCTCGATATGAAAACTGCCTCAAAATACTTCAGATATTTGGGGTGCGTTTGATTTCTGTTTGTCTGTGAATCAATGGCTCCTTGTGTTTTTTAAAAGCTGCTCAGTCTCTCAGAGAAAAACATAATAAAAACCTAGAACATATGAAACACATTCATGTACTTCTATAAAGAGTACTGGGCTGTTACATATGAAACACATTCATGTACTTCTATAAAGAGTACTAGGCTGTTACATATGAAACACATTCATGTACTTCTATAAAGAGTACTGGGCAGTTACATATGAAACACATTCATGGGAACTCAGTCACAGAAAATACAGAGAGCAGAAAGGATTCCTTTAATCACACTTCTTATCCTACAGTTTTAATGTCCACTGCAAGTTTAACTTTAGTGGAAGTTAAACCAACAACCTTCACATTTGACTAAAGCACCAATCAGTTGTTCCCTTCTTCGAGATTGATCATGTAATCCTAACTTGAAAGTTCTTATGATTCCCAAATCAGGCATGATGGGACTCGAACAGACAACATTGGAATGAAGGATCAACCCAATCTGTAATGGTACAAAGTTAACCGGTGAAGGTGATTGCAGAATCTAAATCTGATGGGACTCGAACCTGTAACCTTCAAATCACTTCACTCCAATTTGAATTCATTGTTTTAGCGAGAAAGGATTACAACTGTATCTAAAGCTTGACTCTTAAACCTGTCATCTTAGAGTTGAGATGGTCACTACTGCCTTTTAACAACTATAGAGAAAACTGAACCAACAACCTTCACACCCTAAACCAAAATGACATCTCACTTGTTAGACGCTTTTATCTAAAGCTACTTTTAAAACATGAGCACTTTGGGGTGAAATGTCTCAGGGACACAACGACATGCTGACTGCAGTGGGGTTTGAACCTGTGACCCCCTGATATGAACACCAACGCACAACCCACTGCGCCACACTAGGACTAGACTTCCAATGCGCTGTCCTTTATTAAAATGTTCCCTGCTGCCAAAGTCTGAAGTTGTACCTTAGTGATAGTTGAACCAACAACCTTTAGATATTAGTGAAACCAGAATCACCCATTTCCCCTTATAAATACTCAAAGGGTTTAATTGATAACACCTTGGAATGAATCTAAGGAATAGACTTTGGTGGGACTCGATCCTATAACCTCCAAGACACTTCTCCTGAGTTTGACCGCAAGTGAATGAATGATTGAGCAAGAACAGATTCATCTAAACTCTACAAGTAACATGGTGTGTTTAAAGCTCGACTCTGGTGGGACTCGAACCCACAACCTTTGAATTACTGCGTTGACGTGTTACTAGAAGTCCAATGCGCTGTACATTGCGCCACAGAGCCACACAAAGGTCAAATCAATGACCAATAATATAAGGTACTTTAAGTTGAAAGAACACCCTTTACATGTTTCTTGAATCTTCCTTTCTTTTGCTTCTAAATATTTCGAAGGTTCAATCGATCATCCTAAACATGGACGTTTCTTTGATGAGCTCTGGTCAAACTCCAACCCACGACCTTTGAATTACTCCTCTTAAAGCAGTGCTTCTCAAAGTGTGGTCCGCGGACCACCGGTGGTCCGTGAGCGCCCCCTAGTGGTCCGTGAGTATATTGGTAACATTTCACATTTGAAATAAATAAATACATTTAAGTTTTCCGCACTCTCGCGGGAATATCTCCGCAATGGAGCGAGCTTAAGTTTCACTTTCGATTGCATGATATAGCCCAGCGCAACACCTTCATCACACATGTTGCCACTTGTTTATACCTTTTTCACGCGATTTGTAATCTGTTCTAGAAAAACGATGTGCTTTTGGATATTTGTGGAGTTAGGTAGTCCGCGAGTGTTTTTTTATTGGTTAAGTGGTCCTTGGTATGAAAAAGTTTGAGAAACACTGTCTTAAAGTGACATCATTATTTTACCAGGAAGATTGAATCCAAGCTGTCATCCCAGTATCGAGAGTTTAACTTTGATTAGTTTAACTGGAACCGTAATACTCCAAATGTCCCTGCAGTGTCTAAAGCCCGACTCTGGTGGGACTCGAACCCACAACCATTGAGTCTCTTCTTCAGAGATTGACTAGACGTATAGAATAAGTAAGAATAAAGAGTGAAATAGATAGCAGGGTCTGGATGGACAGAAGTGAAAGAGACGTGAGTGAAAGTAAAAAAAAAAGTGACGAAGAAGTTGCTCAAACTACATTAAAAGTGTGTTTAAAGGGAGTTTCTTGGACTAATGGAGGGACAGAGAGGGAAGAGGGTGAGGAAGATGCTTCAGTGTCTTCGATCAAACTGAGAATCCTGCTTCATGTTTATTATTATCCCGTCATCCCTTATCTCCTTTCAGTTTTACCCTCTGGAGTCTGCAATAAGTCTTGATTTAAAACGGGTTCAAACGGAGATGATGAGCGGGACTGATAAAGGCGTCAGCTCACACTCAGCTGTACGTCTGTTCATTTATAATGCAATATATGAGAGGGAAACACACACACACACACACACACACACACACACACACACACACACACACACACACACACACACACACACACACACACACACACACACACACACACACACACACACACACACACACACACACACACACACACACACACACACACACACACACACACACACACACACACACACACACACACGCACACACGCACACACACACACGCACACACACACACACATTGAAAAATGAGATTGTCATCAGACTTCTCTGTGTGTTTGGCCCTTAAACTTTTATCCTACAGTTTTGTTATCATCAGTTATCTGTTATTATCAGTTCCTCACTTTCTCTCTCCATCACGATGACACACCACGCTGTTTTCTGTGAGGGAAGTTTGTTTTTACAAGAAGTGTTTGGAAGATGAGACAGAGAGGGTGAAAGAAGACGGGTTCAGATTCATTTTATCTTACATTTCATTCAAAACCATCGACTATGTCTTTCTTTCTTCCTTTCTTACAGCCTATCGAGGTGCATGGAGGGTGGACTCGTGGTAAGAGGTGTGCGCTAAAGTAGTAATACCACAATAAAAGAAAAGGCCAGCAAACCTAACAACATTATAAGGATTAACATATCAAGTACTAGTTGTCAACGTACTCATTCTGTAGCTTGTAAAGGATCATCTTAATGCTTGTATGGGTTGGAGTAATCTTAAAGCAACTCTAAATGGGTTATTGAGTAAATACTCCACCATTGTATTTAATGCCTGGCTAAATCATGTTTTTCAATCATTGATAAAAAGACGTTTCAAACAAATGACAGAATGAGAAAACCCTTATTCCAGATCAGTTTAATCCAGTTAGCCTAACCAGGATTTAAACTGGTTTTAAAGCGCCCCATAGCGCCCTCTGCAGGCGGACATGCACACTACAGCATTAGGTTGCTATTTCTCTGCAGGACAAGTCACTAAATCAAAGTGGTTCATCCTCTGGGGAGCGGGAGAGGATCAGTAAATATCGTACATGCTTAATCCTGGTAGTTCTAATTTGAGATTTGGGAGTATACAGACAATTAATGACCTCACAAATACAATCAGAGGCTAAAAACAATGATGTAATGGTGGCATGTGTGTGTTAGAGTGAGAATGCAATACTTTTAAACACACACACACACTGCAAACATGTACAAGTTTTGAAGACACAAGCACAAGCATCCTAACTTGAACAGGAAGTATGCACACGTTTAGAAAGCCTGAGAAAATATTCACAAGACATGAAGAGGGAAGAAGCTTTCAAATGATCAATACTGGGATCGATAGGAAGGCTTTTATTGTGAAAGGGTGTCATGAGAGTCTCCAAATGACCCTTTTCATTTCATATGAGTTCTATAAGATGGTGGTTATGTGTATCAACTTTGATCGATTTCCATGTATGTCTCATTGTGCTTGTTGCCTTATTTTTTAGGGCTGTGCCCTTTAAACCCCAGTCCTCTCCTCTGTGGTCTTCTATGCTGTTTGTAAAAAATAACTTTTACTCAAGTACAAGATCTGAGTACTTCTACTTTTACTCAAGTACAATACCTGAGTACTTCTACTTTTACTCAAGTACAAGATCTGAGTACTTCTACTTTTACTCAAGTACAATACCTGAGTACTTCTACTTTTACTCAAGTACAAGATCTGAGTACTTCTACATTTACTCAAGTAGCCTAAGATCTGAGTACTTCTACATTTACTCAAGTAGGCTACAAGATCTGAGTACTTCTCCCAGCTGTGTGTAAAGTGTGTTTCCAGTACCTTGGTGTCAGGGGGGAGACATGGAGGTCCAGCAGCCGGTGAAACGCCTCCTCTCCCCGCTTCTCTCTCGGTGTTTCTCCGCTGTGTATCCCTCCGCTCCGGACGCATTGGATCAACAACTTTTTTCAGTTTTCAACAACGTTCCCCTCACACACACTTACACACACCGAAATACTTCCAGAAACTCTCAGTCCTCCTCCGGTTCGTCCACAAGTTCTTCGGATCACAAAAACCCAGAATCCATCAAATGAAATCGCGCGAGATCTCCAGGTAATCACTAATTAAGATTTAAATGAAGGTGATGAAGGTTCACGCGGACGGCTCGGTGTCCGCGTGAATTTGGAGGTGAGCGCGAGGCGGAGAGGCGAACCGTCTGCTGCTGCTGGGAGTGGGGGGGAGAGGGGGGAGGTCCAAAAACCATCAGAGAGAGAGAGAGAGAGAGAGAGAGAGAGAGAGAGAGAGAGCTTCGTATTAATAAAATAATTAATAATAACAACAAATAGTTTCAAAAATATAATAATAATACATATAAATTATAATAAAAAAGGTATGCTGTGTTGTGCAGTCTGCATTAGAGTTGTAATATTACATTATTAAAAATAAATAAATACATGTTTTATCTTCTTTCCCAAATCTTAAATCTCATTAAGGCGAGATCTCAGTACCTCTCCCACCTCTGATTGGTCAAATAAAATAAAACATATTATTATGAAGTGGGCCATTTTGCGTATTGAGTACTTTTACTTAGAGTATTTACACACTGTGGTATTGTACGAGTGTTTTCATGAGTTTAATACGTTTCCTCTCAGGAGCTCTGACTGAATGAACTCCTTTAACAACTGTAACTGGAACACACACACACACACACACACACACACACACACACACACACACACACACACACACACACACTAATAAGCAACAACAGACAGTAAACAGAGGCTCTCGTCATGGCAACAGGTGGAAATTTGAAGGCCGTTCAGCTCGTAAAAAAGCAAGAAAACGACTTAATTAATATCCTGAAGAAAAATGTGGTAATTAAACTCGCTGCCAAAGTATTTGTACCTGTACTTAACATTTAAATATCTATAAATATGTCTGTTTCCTGGGTGGCCTGATTAGTAACACTGTGATCTTCAGAAGTAGGCTACTTGATCATTTATTTGTTTACTGCTTTATGTCCATGTTTTTAACTTAAAACTATAATAGTTTTTAATGAGTATTGGAAGCAAAGAAGTCAGTGAATAAAGAAACGTCATGTTTCCATACACTGATAAGTTGGTTAGTAGCCTGAAATAAGGTCTGTGGATTTTAGAGTGTTGTTCTGAATCTACGTCATAAAATATGTCAGTAAATACCACACTGGTGGATTTAAAAATGGCGCTTGCTAACAAGTGTCTGAATGAGATGAATAAACGTCATCACTCCCAACATTAGCCACCTTTAGCATAGCGGTGGTGACGTGAAGTCATGTGACCGTGCTGTAGTTCCTTTATAGCCCAACATTAGCCTCCTTTAGCTTAGCGGTGGTGACGTGAAGTCATGTGACCGTGCTGTAGTTCCTTTATAGCCCAACATTAGCCTCCTTTAGCTTAGCGGTGGTGACGTGAAGTCATGTGACCGTGCTGTAGTTCCTTTATAGCCCAACATTAGCCTCCTTTAGCTTAGCGGTGGTGACGTGAAGTCATGTGACCGTGCTGTAGTTCCTTTATAGCCCAACATTAGCCACCTTTAGCTTAGCGGTGGTGACGTGAAGTCATGTGACCGTGCTGTAGTTCCTTTATAGCCCAACATTAGCCACCTTTAGCTTAGCGGTGGTGACGTGAAGTCATGTGACCGTGCTGTAGTTCCTTTATAGCCCAACATTAGCCACCTTTAGCTTAGCGGTGGTGACGTGAAGTCATGTGACCGTGCTGTAGTTCCGTTATAGCCCAACATTAGCCACCTTTAGCTTAGCGGTGGTGACGTGAAGTCATGTGACCGTGCTGTAGTTCCTTTATAGCCCAACATTAGCCACCTTTAGCTTAGCGGTGGTGACGTGAAGTCATGTGACCGTGCTGTAGTTCCTTTATAGCCCAACATTAGCCTCCTTTAGCTTAGCGGGGGTGACGTGAAGGCATGTGACCGTGCTGTAGTTCCTTTATAGCCCAACATTAGCCTCCTTTAGCTTAGCGGTGGTGACGTGAAGTCATGTGACCGTGCTGTAGTTCCTTTATAGCCCAACATTAGCCACCTTTAGCTTAGCGGTGGTGACGTGAAGTCATGTGACCGTGTTGTAGTTCCTTTATAGCCCAACATTAGCCGCCTTTAGCTTAGCGGTGGTGACGTGAAGTCATGTGACCGTGTTGTAGTTCCTTTATAGTCCAACATTAGCCGCCTTTAGCTTAGCGGTGGTGACGTGAAGTCATGTGACCGTCCTAAAATATGACATCCCACCTGCTTCTTCTTACGCTAAATCCATTTGAAGTGATTGAAATAAACCTCATATGCACCCCTCAACATACACACGACACACACACACACACACACACACACACATACACACACAAAGAGGGACATTCTTGGCCACATCTGTTCCTTCTAAGCAACCAGTCCGAGCTTTATACTGGACAAACACAACCTGAGGTAAACACACACACACACACAGACAGACAGACACACACACATTGATGGTATGCATACACAAACAGAAGCAGATGTAAGCAAGTGTTAACAGGGTAAACACTGCTCTTTGCTGGCCCCGGTCCTGACAGTGTTATTCCAAACTCAGACATT
This sequence comes from Pogonophryne albipinna, assembly GCA_028583405.1. NCBI lineage: Eukaryota > Metazoa > Chordata > Actinopteri > Perciformes > Artedidraconidae > Pogonophryne > Pogonophryne albipinna. Next base: position 2,854,808 of record CM053252.1, read on the forward strand.
CCTCAACTCACTTTCCTCCTGACAATTAGCCAATGAGCTGTGTGTGTGTGTGTGTGTGTGTGTGTGTGTGTGTGTGTGTGTGTGTGTGTGTGTGTGTGTGTGTGTGTGTGTGTGTGTGTGTGTGTGTGTGTGTGTGTGTGTGTCCATACTCTAACATGACCTAAAACACTAACCTAAAAAGGTTCTTTATCATATTCTTCACTTTACTGTAGAGCTCATTTAGAATAAGACTTGTAATTATGGTTTGTTTGTTTTTATTGGACTCTTTTTAAACTGGGCAGACACTTCTTGCTGAACCTATTTTTAAGGCAGAATGTGTCGCCCAGTAAAAAATATTTTAGGGTCCGACAAGCTCTCCACAAGATTGGATCGCTGTCTTTCAATCCTCTCTTTACAATTCTCTTCAAATTGAGATTTTTCTTCGTTTACAAGGATGTCAAGATACAGAAATTCAACCACCAACAAAAAAAGAAAGGAAGTTTTTGTTTTACAGAGACGGGAAGAACGCGATAAATATAACACAAATCCCTGAATACAACCCAAAATATATAATGCAAGCATTTATCAATTGTAAATGTATGTATATATATGTGCTTGTACTTCTTCCTGTTGTACCATGAACACATGATACATGGCCGTTATGAATAAGGTTATAAACGAGGTAATGTCCAGGTAAAAGTGACCTATAATAAATATGTTAAATATGAAACTAGTAGAGAGAAAGTTCCTCTTCTTCTTCCTCTTCTTCTTCTTCATGTGTTTGGGTTCTACTAGATATCATTGTCCTTTCATTTACTTAATTTTCTTAAACACAACTGTAAATTCAGACAAATGAGCACCAGAACAACGACGTAAAACCTGCAAATTGATCGTTCTGAAACCTTTTTTTGTCTCTATGCCCATGTTGCCTATATCGTGATTTTGTAAATATGTTTTCTCAACTTTAAAGATCGATATACCCGAAGAAAATAAGGGCTTTAAACCATCCTATTGGGACCAAATCAGGAGTGAATGGGCTGAAATAAATTATTTTCCTGTGTGAGTTCAGAGGGACTCGTGGTCTCTGGGTTTCGTGTCTCGGCTGCTTCCTGTGAGCCGGATCAGCTCCTATTGATATTCCATCTTTAATAAGCGACCACATTTCCACTGCTAATGACACGGCGGTGGCCATCTTGGCTCTGTTTGCCGTCTCATTACAGGCAATCTGAGCAACTGATGGCAGAGTGGCATGACGCGCCCAAAACCTCCAGACCTGAGTGTGTGTGTGTGTGTGTGTGTGTGTGTGTGTGTGTGTGTGTGTGTGTGTGTGTGTGTGTGTGTGTGTGTGTGTGTGTGTGTGTGTGTGCCCACTAACTGATGAATAGAACATGTACTTAAGTATTGTACTATACTGTTGAGGTACTTTTTAGTATATTTCTACTCTTACTAAACTACACCTTAAAGTAATTCTGTGTAGGCCAGCTTTTGACTCCACTACTTTTATTTGGCAGCTTCTTACATACCTTTAATAAAGTACTTTTACTGTAACAGAGTATCTATACTGCGTGGAAAAGTACTTAAACTGTAGTAAATGATGTGAACACTTCCTCCTCCACGTGGCTTGTTTTCTTGTTGAAGTGGGTGAGAGGAGAACAAATAAACTGGGTGGAAGTCAGAGGTCAGAGGTCATCAGCTGGAGGAAAATATGTCAGCATGTGTGTGTGTGTGTGTGTGTGTGTGTGTGTGTGTGTGTGTGTGTGTGTGTGTGGGTGTGTGTGTGTGTGTGTGTGTGTGTGTGTGTGTGTGTGTGTGTGTGTGTGTGTGTGTGTGTGTGTGTGTGTGTGTATATGCAATAAATATGTGGGAGAATGTGTGTGTGTGTGTTTTTTCATGCTCCTGGCAACAGCAGAATGGAAGGTCCTCAAAACATGCTATTGGGTCATGGTCTTCACAATTGCAGCAAAACATGTATACGTGTGTGTGTGTGTGTGTGTGTGTGTGTGTGTGTGTGTGTGTGTGTTAAAGCAGGAAGAAGACAGCGTGTTAAAGGCTGCAGGTGGCCTTTAAAAGATGGACAGACGTGTTTCAGGGAGTTGCAGTAAATACAGAGACTCTCACTGTGAGGCGTCAAATACCAACATTTGGGATCAGCGCCGCCATCTTTATCCATCCGTTAGCATCTGTATGAGACACAGAGATTTTAACTGACTCCAATGTGTTCCTGTCCAAAAAAAAGCAAGTCCACTTAATGTGACGCTTTGTTCGCAGCTTAAATTACACTGGTTTTCACCAAACTATGATATCCTTTCACGTTAACCACGTATTGTGTAAACCTAACCATGACTGCGTGTTGCATCTTTACGACCATTTAACAGCAGTCACCAGGATTGTATGATACAATTTAACAGTGTGATTATACAGTCCGTGTCACACGCTGTTACGCTAACTTTTACCATGTGATACGCTGTTCATTGAAATGTACCATGCATTGCTTGAAGATAACCTCAACCGTCCACAATACTAACCAATCGTTGAGTAAAACCAACCAAGGACTATTCACGTTATCCAGGCTTTGCTTTAAATTAACCACGGCCGTTCCACATCGCGAACCAGGTGTTACACCGATAACTGAAATCCCAAGTTGACCACTCGTAACAGACGTTAATTAATTAAACGCCAACCATTGAAATCGTTATTCAACAGTAGAGAGAGAGTAACGGCCCCTACACACGGCGGCGTGCGTTGTCGCTTGCCGGCGGGGGTGGCTGAAACTCGACCAACAACCAATCACATGAATCTCCCGCCCCAGACACACAAGCACGCGGTTTGATTGGTTAGAGCTTGTACTGGCATATGATTCGATTGGCTGACGCCTCCGTCGAGATGTCAAAAGTTGAACATTGCTCTACGTTTGCAGCGAGCACCGCGAGAGAAGCTACGCTTTGCTCCCACAATGCAGTTCGGTGAATCGTGACGTCATCCCATTCAAAGTGAATGGGCAGAAGCGTTGAAGCAGCAACGCACGCCGTGGTGTGTAGGGGCCGTAAGGGTGCGTTCACACCTGCCTTGTATAGTCCGGTTGAATCGAACCCTGGTGCGTTTAGCCGCTTGGTGCGGTTCATTTGGGTCGGTGTGAACGCAGTCCGAGACCTCTGAAGTGAACTAAACAACCGGACTCTGGTCCGCTAAAATAGGTGGTCTCGGAGCGCTTGCTTGCGAACTCTGGAGCGGTTCATTGCTGGTGTGAACGCAGTCCGCACCAAAACATAGGAAGCGTAGTATTTACGAGTCACAAGAACGTCGATGTCTTCAAAAATCTTTAGCGAAAGAGTCTTTCAAGACATCCGCGCAGGGCTCGACATTAACGACTGCCCGATGGCCCGAGGCAATCTAGTATGTAGCTCGGGCAATGAAGCCTCACCTGCTGGTTGCCCGATCGGGCAATCTATTATGGCAATTGTGGAGACGTGTCAGTGCCTGACAGCGGTCACATCGGTTGGAAAACGATGAAAAAGTTGCCAAATGTCGGTCAACCCGTCTTTCTTCATGGACGTCGCCATTTTGTGTGCTTCACGGATGCGCTCGGCTCCTCTCGACTGCTGCTCGGGTCTGCTCGGTCAGCTTCCGGATGAGGAGGCATTCGTTCGACCAACTTTGCGATGTTCGGCTGGCCCGGTCAATATGATTTCTATACAATGAATACTACCCGGACAATGAATCGAATGCAACCACATTATCGCGGGAATTTCAAATTGTTACGGATTCTGATGCTGAATACCTAACGATCAAATCATTTAAAGTCAGTGTATTACAATGTTTCTTAGTCCACCAAAGCAAGGTGAACAACCTGGAAAGAGGAAGAGACAGCATCTAAGACCTGCAAAAATCTAAATGTTCTAGGGGGAGGACCCCCAAACCTTTTGTGCGTCATTTCGTCCGCGCGCATTTTTCAGGGCAATCTCTATTGGGCTCAGGGCCATCTGTAAATTTGCTTAGATGGCCCACAGTGTTGAACAGTGTCGTGTAAAGTAAAAATGCTCCGTCAACTACATAAAAGTAAGAACACCTGTCGTCGGTGAAACGCCCTCCTGACTGCAGAACGTCTCTCATTATGTGTGTTATAATGTTTTTTAACGGACGTTGTCTGATTATATAATCATATGCACGGGCCGCTAGTGTCTGTTGATCTCCAGACTAACAGCAGCATGAGAATAACCTGCCGAAAGTGCCGATGCTCCATGGCGGAGGCTCCGGTAGAAATTGCCGGGATTCGCGTTGTTACCCCCTTCATGTCTGACCAATGGTTGAACAGCATTTCCGTGCACATGACTTGTGTTTAAAGTTTATAGTCCGTTTGAGTTTTGCCGTGTGAACGCAAACCGAACCTTCTGAGAAATGAAACAATGTAACAAACTGTGGTCTGGTGCGCAGAGATGGGGTTGTTACTAAAAAAAAGTAATATATTACACTACTTCGTTACTCTCTACATAAAGTTACTCGTTACTTTACTCGTTACTTTACTCGCAGGGCCGGCCCGCCCCTCCCTGCAGGCAGATCACGCAGACTGCTAAAGTTTCAAATGTTCTCTTTAGTTCAGTTTCCATTGTCGCATAAGACTGATCCAGATCCTGAATGTTTTCCTATCTGACCATGGCTGTCCTCTGTCTCCTGCTATCTGTATATTTTGCGCAGTCTATCTCTGCTCACGCTGTTGCGTCGGCGTGTTCTCCTGCGTCTTGCCATGTGTCGCACTGGAACACACCGCAAAGACTTCAGCCGAGCACGTACGAACTGCGCATGCGTGAGTGGCAATAACTCTCCTTACCAGCAGGCGGCGGTAGTGTGTATTTGTCATTCAAAAGAGGCAACAACCGGAAGACAGAGAAGAAGAACAGACTACGTGATATAAACAAACAACAAATAGCTGTGTGTTAGCTTCACCTTAGCATGTGTTCTTTGCAGGTGTTTGTTGAGGTTTGATTATCACTGATTTTAGTAAGTAACGAAGTAACGCGTGTCGGGGCAATGTTAGTAACTGTAGTGTGATTACTGAATTATAAAAGTAGCGCGTTACACTACTCCGTTACCGACAAAAGTAATATTATTACTCTGCTGGTGCGCACCAGAGAAGCGGACTATTAGGTGTGAATGCACCCTAACGGCCCGTCCACACAGCAGCGTTAAAAAAATCTTCCAGCGCTTCTGCCCATTCACTTTGAATGGGGTGACGTCACTTTGCCTCGCTTTTCGCCGAACTGCATTGTGGGGAAGCAAAGCGAAGATTTCCAGGATGTTCAGGATTCAAAAGTTGAGCAATGTTCAACTTTTGAAGCTGAGGTGGAAGCGTCAGCCAATCAAATCCCGTTTATGCAAATCTGACAGTACAAGCGCTAGCCAATCAAACCGCGTGCAAGCTGGGAGAACCAGACCGCAGTTCATTTTCTTTATTCCTGAAAATGGAGGAGAAATTAGTTATTGCGGTAGCAAATCACCCGGTTCTTTATGGCGAGTCGCTAATAACGTAATGGGATACAAACCGGAGGAACCAGGCATGGAGGGAGGAGGCAGAGACAGTGGGTGAAACTGGTAGGTTTTCGCCTGTTTGGGGATTTTATATCCAGTTTACTTAATTTAAAAATTGCTATTGCTTTGTATGTCGGGGGCGGGCGAATCATGTGATTGGTTGTTGGTCGCGTTGCTCGCAAAAAATCCCCAAGCTTTCAGACACGCCCAGCTCCAAGATCTTCAAGATTTTTTTAACGCTGCTGTGTGGACGGGCCGTAAGAGTGCAACTGTTGTACATTTGGTTTCCCCTACAGTTGTTTGACACTCAAAGTAACTTCTTATGATATGATAATTTGGTATGAATCAGTACTGTACTATTTATATCCTAGGTATTTTATACAGTATCTAAATTTGGCTCACTATTTACAAATAACAACATCAAAAATGTCTTACATGTGTTTGTCACCTAACCCTATAATTATTATTATAACTCGTTTTCCAAAATGCTCAGACTTTGCAACTGAATCCAACTTTTCTTTAGATTGTGGTTGAATCATTTTTTGTTTGCTCCTTTTCAGGTCATTTAAAGTCAAGATCATAGATTTTTGAATCTACCAGAATCTACTGTTTTCCCAATCTCTCTCTTTGATGGGTTGCCTTGTTTTCCGTTTCATTTGGTTGGTGTGGTAATGCTTATTTAAAACATTTTTATGTCTGAAATGTGCTCTATAAATAACCTTAACTTGAGAAATGACTCGGACTTGACCTTAAACCCTCGACAGCTCTGTAGAGATGTTGTAATTTCCTGGTGTGACTCCTGTTGAGGACACGTGTCGCCACTTTCTCTCAAATTAAAAACTTGCTTTTTTAATGCCGTTAAGGTTGTGGGTGCAGCTAAATGACATATTACTGATTATAAGGAACGTGTGCTTCAATGATTACAGTTCACTTGTATCTCTGTGCACATGTTGGATCTGATAAACTTGATAAACTCCAGTCGATTCATATAATTTGCTTTCTGGAGGATTTCGATCATTAAATCAGAAATCTGCTCAGTTTGACGGTCTTTAATTAGCTTTCCAACCATGCTGCTGATTACAGACCTGCAGTGTGTGTGTGTGTGTGTGTGTGTGTGTGTGTGTGTGTGTGTGTGTGTGTGTGTGTGTGTGTGTGTGTGTGTGTGTGTGTGTGTGTGTGTGTGTGTGTGTGTGTGTGTGTTTGCTGTGGTCTCTGGTCATTGGGTGTGTTCAGTAGTCAATAGTGATTTTCAGCTAATGTCCCAAAAGATGGTTTCTTTTTTCTCTGAGAGTGAGTTGGTATTAGCTTAGCTTAGCATAAAGACTGGAAGCAGAGAAAAAAGCTAGCGTATCTTTGTGCTATGTTGGACACTGACTCATATCTCAGCTGATTCAGGAGCGATATAAGGAGAAATATAGATAGTTGTTTATGTCTGCATTGCATATCCACTACTAAATGTGCAATACTGCTGGAATATGAACTTTCTTAGAGTATATTTGTCCTATTGCTGTACTTCTACATCCAGTTTTGGGTGAAATAAATATGCAATAGCAGTCTTAAATGTAATTGTGTGTCTGTATACAACATTCAGATTGTTTATGCTCATTTAACAGAGGCTTTTCACAATAAGAGACAACTTTATGAAAACACAAACAGCTCAAGTGGGATTTGAACAAATAGGCGCTTTCACACCAAATACTTTTCCCAGGAATAGTTCCCGGAACTTTTATTTCCTGGAACTATCTGGTAAATCACGTTCACACCGGAATAAGTCCCTGAGGAAGCCGCTGACGTCACTTCTTCTTCTTCTGCTTTGGGTTTACTGGCAGGTCGCAAACCACTTTACGGCGTATACTGCCACCCGTAGTCCCCGGGCGGAAGTCCCCGGAGTTGGGGAATGGAAGCCTTCCGAGTAAATCGCCAGAAGCGCCGACACCTCCTGATCTCCACCGCTCCCATGTTTTCTTTTGTGTTGCCATAAGTTAGTCTCTCTCTCCGTTGGTGCGCGGGGCTAATGCTAATAATGCTAATGCGAGCAAATAAAATGGCGGCTTCACAAAAAGTTTTTATGGGGCGGGGTTTACAATTCGCCCAACCAATCAGAAATTGGAACCTTTTCCTCCCCAGGAAATCCCTGCTCTCTAGCAGGGACTGAAAAGGGGTGAAAAGGTTCCCGAAAAAAAAAAGTTCTAGTTCCAGATCTTTTTGGTGTGAACGCAAAATCCCAGGAACTATCGGAACTATTCCTGGGAAAAGTACTCTGGTGTGAAAGCACCTAATAAGGCTATTACCTAAGTGTCAAGATTTTGACATCTACATTTTCATTTATTTCACAGTCATTGTAACGTCTTCATGGGAAAACACATGGTAAACAAAACTGTACTGTACTACACATTATTATGCTAATTAAATACAGGCTTTTCAAAATAAGAGTAACCTTCATGAAACACAAGGAATCAGAATACCTTTATTTGTCCAACAGAGGGGAAATGTACATTGTTTCAGCAGAAAAGAGCCAAAGACAGCTTAAAAATAATTAGGAGGCATGCATAAAAAACATTATATTGAACCAGGCTATTTTTACCTAATTGTCAAGATTATGAAATCTCAATTTTCATTTCACACTTATACGCTTACACGATATACTAAACTATTATATTGGGTAAAATAACATTGGCTTTTCACAATAAGAGACATCTTTATGGAACTCAGAAACAGCTCAAGTGGGATTTGAAGCGATTTCTCTTCCAGACGTGCTATCAAGATTTTATTATCTCCGTTTCAACATTTGTAATTATCTTGCAACTTCCTATTGAAGACACGGATCAGATAAAGTTCAAGAGGCATGCTTTAATTTAACTGACCTCAGTTTGGCTAATGTTGTGTTTTAAATTGACCTCCAGCGTCTCCTTCCTCTTCATCTCTTTTTCCCGCCTGTCTGCATCTTGTCTGAATTTTTCTGAAGCACAAAATCAATCCCCTGCTGACCTTTGACCTCCACGATGATGGCTCGATGACCAGGAAGAGGACAGGAAGTGACCCTGACCTGAGAGGCTCAGAAACGTGCTTGAAAATGTCAGGAAGAATAAAGTCAATAAAGTAGTAGTAGTTTTAAAAGTCTGCAGTCATATCAGTGAAACATAAAAAGTCTTACATTGAGATTACTGTTTAACACAAAACAAACAACGTGATCTCAATATAATCACTAAGTGATGGTTCTGTATGGGTGTATGCGTCCATGTGTGTGTGTGTGTGTGTGTGTGTGTGTGTGTGTGTGTGTGTGTGTGTGTGTGTGTGTGTGTGTGTGTGTGTGTGTGTGTGTGTGTGTGTGTGTGTGTGTGTGTGTGTGTGTGACGTGGAAAAATGACTCCATGGATTAGGTAGTTTTTGTTGAGTCAGACCCTTTAGTGTATAGTCTTCTCACTCCAAAGTGTGAGCTAAGAGTGTGTGTGTGTGTGTGTGTGTGTGTGTGTGTGTGTGTGTGTGTGTGTGTGTGTGTGTGTGTGTGTGTGTGTGTGTGTGTGTGTGTGTGTGTGTGTGTGTGTGTGTGTCAAACACCAAAGTCTGAGAAAGTCAAGCAGACTGAGTGTGTTCAGAATGTCTTTATTCATGTCTCCTGTTTCAGCCTCAGGGAAGCGCACACACACACACACACACACACACACACACACACACACACACACACACACACACACACACACACATTGATATCATCACACACAGATTAAAACGCCGACACATTCTTACACTCACACAGTCTGACCCCTGCAGCAGTGCCAGTCATCTGTAACCACAATTATTCAGCACTCACTCTCTCACACACACACACACACACACACACACACACACACACACACACACACACACACACACACACACACACACACACACACACCGTCATTGTTCTTGCTGTGTGGGAAACTGAATCCACACCCTCAGCATTTTTTCTCACATTTAAGGGTTTCTTCGTGTGGAAATATTTCATGAAAAACAAATCTGAATAATTTGACCATAATCTTAGTGAGCAACAAACAAACTATTTCGTCTCATTTTTTAATCTTTTATCTTAATAACTACATTTGACCAGGTCACATGTGGCTGCTAATGCTGCTGCTAATGAACAGCTGTTTGTATTCTCTATAATATGGATGAATATTCTTTCTACATAATGCACAATCAGAAATATCGCATCATACTTTTATACTACTTTAATGAGACGGGGAAATACGACTGATATCTTTATATCTTTTTTTAAATATGGAAGAAGATGAACCTTTGTTTAAATTCAGTTTTCACTCTGGTATATACCTTTATTTGTGGGGGGAGACATTGTTACACAAGGTAAAGAGCCAAAGATAGCTTAAAATAATTATAAGGCATGCATACACATATTATAGATAAAAGTAGAAATACAAAAATGTACAAAACACATTAGTATAGTTATTTATGGTATATATGTACATGTTGCACATAAGTATATTGCACAACAGGAGTGTAATAGTCTTTGATGTTGCGTGTGTTTAAGGGTCTGCCAGGGGCTCACAATTAAACAAAGTTTGCATTGGTCTTAAGTTTCTTAACTTTGTCTTCTTCTTCTCTGAGTGTATTCAAGGCGGCTCGATTACCATCCGTCGGTCGCCTCGTGCACCAGACAGTACCTGGTGACCATGGTTACCACTGAGACATGAGTAATGACAGGGCCTGGACGTTGTTGTTGTTGTGACAGCCAGATGAGCCGCGAGCCGATTGGCTGCGAGGAAATCAGACGGTGTTTAAACGCTTGGGCCGTGGTTAATAATCACATGTGATCACAGAGAGACACGATGAGTCATAATGCTACACTTTATGTTCCTCTTTGAACTTTCAGGCGCCAAACTCTGCTGACACCGAGGGACTCTTTAAAGTAGAGACATACTGATATACACCTGAACATCAGCAGGAGAGGACTCTTTAAATTAGAGACATACTGATATACACCTGAACATCAGCAGGAGAGGACTCTTTAAAGTAGAGACACTACATACTGATATACACCTGAACATCAGCAGGAGAGGACTCTTTAAAGTAGAGACACTACACACTGATATACACCTGAACATCAGCAGGAGAGGACTCTTTAAAGTAGAGACACTACATACTGATATACACCTGAACATCAGCAGGAGAGGACTCTTTAAAGTAGAGACACTACATCCTGATATACACCTGAACATCAGCAGGAGAGGACTCTTTAAAGTAGAGACACTACATACTGATATACACCTGAACATCAGCAGGAGAGGACTCTTTAAAGTAGAGACACTACATACTGATATACACCTGAACATCAGCAGGAGAGGACTCTTTAAAGTAGAGACTCTACATACTGATATACACCTGAACATCAGCAGGAGAGGACTCTTTAAAGTAGAGACACTACATACTGATATACACCTGAACATCAGCAGGAGAGGACTCTTTAAAGTAGAGACACTACATACTGATATACACCTGAACATCAGCAGCAGAGGACTCTTTAAAGTAGAGACACTACATACTGATATACACCTGAACATCAGCAGGAGAGGACTCTTTAAAGTAGAGACACTACAGAGGACTCTTTAAAGTAGAGACACTACATACTGATGAATGCAATAAACACTTCGATGACTCAGTCCAGCAGATATCTGTCTCACATACTGAGGGTTAGTCACGGTGAAAGAGGGTCAGACGACACACAAACAGACTAAAGTATTTTCCATTTCAGCACTTTAATATTTCTCAGGCTCTTTATAGATAACAACACTGTGAACCACGCTCTTTCTTTCCATTCCTTTAAACTCCATCATCCTCTCTTTCTCCAAATTTCCACTTTATTCTCTATCTTTAGCTCCATTTGATTTATTTCTGTCACCTAGGTTGCCTTATTTTAATGTCAAACGCTCACGTCTGGCTGCTTTTCTGCCCATTTTGTTTGTCATTTCTCATAATGTAATTCATCCGGACATTTTTTACATTTAAGACTTCTTGTCTTTATCACAGTTTAAAGGTCACCTCAGGCTCTTTGTAGGCAATAGCACAGGTCTCAGATGTATAAAAAAATATAAAAAACATGTCTCTGAAGTGTTTTGCTCAAAATACCAAACAGATCACCCATTCTAGCCACGCCTCATATCCCTCTATTTCACTTCCTGTTTCTAAAGTGCTGATTCTGGGTATAAACAGGTCTCTCTTGAGAATGAGACCCTGTGTCAATTTTCAACTGTATAAATAAATGCTAAATAAAAATAAAGCTTTTTATTTTTTTTTTAACTGAAAACAATAGGAGGGGGCGGAGCTTATGCGGGACCTGGGAGATATTGTCTAAAATGCTGCAGTGATGAAAACACAGGGATTATTAGATCAAGGATTCTCTCTGAAACAGTATGGAGCTCAAAGGCTTTCTCTCTTGCCGGTTATACCACAAGGTGAGTTCCTTTTTACTTCCTGCTTCTTCACACACATGCTCTCCAGTACAGGTTAGCTCTGAGTGTTAGCGATGCTAATGTAAACACCGACCATATTACGTCCAAAACAGTCGGGCATTGTTTCTGATAGCAACGTTTCTGATTGGGCCGTGGGTCCACATTTCAGATATTACGTCATATCGGACGCAAATCTGGATCAGCTCCGTTGTTCCCCGTTTTTAGAGATTTGGGTACGGAGGAAAAGAGAGAGGGTTTTATTTTCTGACGCTGCGTGAGTTCCCCGACACACCGGGGACACACGGGGACACACAGGGGACACACCGGGGACACATGTTTAAAAGACATCAAAAAGTGCATTTTGCATGATAGGTCCCCTTTAAGTTTCTTTGTGACGGTGTTACAGGTGAAGAAAGATCTGATGGATGCCAGTACGGTGGCCCTGAAGGTCAAAACGCCTGAACATTTCACAAAACATGACTTTAAATTGAAAACTTCACAATAAAGCTTTTTACAAAACACAACATTCAAACAAAAAAGCTAAACAATTCACCATACAACAATAACAAATATTTTTCACAAAAATATATAAATGTAATGTCTATTTCTATACATTTACAGTTTTTTACTGTGTTCAATCTGAATTTTATATTGATTCTGACTTTTCTACATCCAACTCACAGGTTTATCATTACTTTGAGAACAACGATTATTAATGTTCCCTTTTTGAAGGGAAGTTAAAGTCATTTGTTCTGGGAATGTCATTTTCGAGCCTGAGACCGGAAAAACAGGCTTACATTATTTATTGTGTCCTTGTTCCAATTTTTAGCGACTGTGCTTTAAAATCCTGCTTTTATAATAGAGTATAACAGTGGATTCATTGATTGTTTGATTGATTGATTCTACACTGAAGGAACATTTCCAATGCAGGACAACAGTAATAGTACTCTCACTGAAGGATGAAAATACGTCCTCCAAACTAATCTGGCACTGAAATCAAAACGAAACTTCATTCAAAGCATTTCACAAAGCATAAGAACATTTCTACTTAAACTTGACTTGGTGGTTAACCGCTCCAAAAAGAAAACCATTGATGCTTTAAACGTTATGTATTGTTTCCTTGATTCATTTTAACATTTTGTAATTGTGCAGATACAAAATCCTGCTTTTACAATAGAGTATAACTATTATGTTATACTTTTTAAATATGCTTTCTTGATTACTACAGACAACAACAGTAATAGTACTTTCACTAAAGGATCTAAAACATCAAATAAATAGTGTTTTATAATTATGTTTTGGTTGTTTTAACCCTAACCATTTATCCACCCGATCTGTGTCTTTGTATTTGCATTTTCTCCACACTAAGGCCACGTTTACACGGAGACGAAAACGAACCGTAATCGTTTGAAAAAAGTCTTCCGTCCACACGGAATCGGCTCAATAAACGTGTCCGTCCGCACGAGACCGCTCGACCCCTGGAGTCGCTGTAGTACATATGCCCGGCCTGTAAGTGGCGCTGTACCACAAAATACACCAAAAGCAGCGAAGAAGAACCCCTGAGCATGGTTGCCATGGTTGCCCTTCTGGTTATTCTCCACGGTGGATTTAGCAACATGTAGTTCATGTAGTTCTCCATGTCCACTTGTTGCTGATGGTTGTGGTCGAGGAGCTGTAGATGTTGCACTAACATCTGTATCATGGTCAGTAGCGTCTGGAGCACGAACGCAACCCTGTGATCCGCCATTGTTGTTGTTGTTGTTGGCGAAACACATCAGCAATGACGCGGGGGTTAGCAGGAGAGGTGGGGAGAGGCGGGGCTATGGCGTCATCGTTATCAGGAAATTATCGTATAGGGCGTACACACAGAGCCGTTTGGCCCCCCAGAGCCTTTCGTCCGCAGATCTACCCACCTTGGGAGCCGTTATCGTGATCCGCGTTTCCGTGTCGGCATCGTGTGAACGAACCGTCTATACCAGCGGTTTTCAAAGTGTGAGGCGCGCCTCCCTTGGGGGGCGCCAGAGAGCTTCATGGGAGGCGCAGCGTGAGAAGAAGAAAAACGAGAAACAGTGAAATCTAGCTGGTTAATTTCAGCTAACTTTATGCGAGCGGCAACATGCAGTGTGAAAAAGCACACGTCCGTTCGTCCGGGACGTGTTATTTATAATATCGGACAAATACATCTTTCCATTGACGTGTCCGACGGACAAGTGACGTTTTTCGCCCATAAATGTTAGTTTTGGTTCTGCTTGTCGATTCCTAAGGAAATGCATCTCGCCGCTTTCTCTACAGTTAGGCGGGGCGGGCGGGCCGTGGAGCACAGCGGCCGGGCTGGGAAGCAAAACTCGGTTTTTTGTCCGGTCCCGGTAATAATAAGAATTGTGAGGACAGGAGGCCGAGCCCGTGGACCGCAGCTCTCTCCCTCTCTCTTTCTACACACAGCGGATCCGCTGCCCGTTTAACAGCCTCATCTTTGTCAACCTTTCTTATGTTCTTTCTCTAACACGTAATGAAGGTTATTAAGCGTTTTAGCTCCTGTGTTGTTAAAATTGACCGCCATTTCCTTTCTGAAGTGAAGCAGCCTCCCTGTCTGTCCTCGTGCTGTCCTCACATCCCCGGACCCCCAGACTCGGAGGAGCACAGGGATGTCAGTATTGTTTATGAAGCAGGGTATAGAAAGTACATTATTGAAATGAAAATACTATTTATTTACTTTTCCAAACAGTGAGCAGCTGCAGCTGTGTGTTGCAGGACATGTGTTGGACAGACAGAGTGTGTGGTTGGACTCTGTCTCACAGGCAGGTTGCAGTGTAACATCAGAGAGGACTGGGACTCAGCACGATAGATTCAAACACAGAGACGAGACAAGAAGGGAGAAACAGTCGGAGTAGTTTCAAATGGCGTGCTCAAAAAAGAGAAAGGTAGACAGTGTAAACAGAGCATTTAATGACATTAATGCAATTAAATACCCCTGCATTATAGCAACAACTACAACAATAATAATAATAATAGCAATAATAATTAGGAGGGGGCGCGGCTGTTCTTATGTTCTCTGAGGGGAGAACCTTCCCACACTTTGAAAACCCCTGAGCTATAGAGCTGTAGCAGATACAACCCGTTTAGTCTCCGTGTAAACGTGGCCTCAATCATCACAGCTCTCCACTTTAAACACAGTATATAGTATTTGTCATATTTCATTATATTAGACTGTACCCAGTTTCTCACATAATAATCTTTTTGTAAATATTGTTAATTTGTTATAATAGTCTTCAAATTGTTTTTTTTAAATAGCTGTCACAACAGTCCAATTGTATTTTGTCTTCCTACACATTCTTATTTCTGTGTCTTTGTATGCAGGCAACACATACTTATACGTATGTGTAAACTTGACATTAAACCTCTTTCTGACTTCTGATGCTGCTAAATACGTCCTCCAGACACCGTGATCTCTAAAGTATTCCTCATAATGACCGTTTCAAATAAAAAACACTGAAAAATGCTTGATATGTTGTCATGGAAACACAATGATGTAGAAAAGAAAGGAATATATTTGGTAAAATGGAGGAGGAGAGGGCAGACACCGAGGAGAAAGGAGACAGAAGTTGAAAGCAGTTTTTTCAGTTATTTTTTTAGCGCTGTTCCCACGACACCGGATGACCTCCATCTCCCTCTCTCTCCCTCTCTCTCCCTCCCTCTCTCTCCCTCTCTCTCCCTCTCTATAAATGGCCCGTCTGGTGGCATTTCGGGGACCCGTCAGACTTAAAAAGGACCGAAAATAACGGAGAAAGGGAGGGGAGATCGACGGGGAGAAAACAAGAAGAATTCAAAGAAATGGCGAGGAGGAGGAGAAACTGTTTTTGGAGCTTTTCTTTCTGACGTGTTTAGATATGTCTGTTTTTCACTGGAAGCAGGTTAGCCTAGCTTAGCATAGTGACTGCAAACAGAGGGAAACAGCTAGCCTGTAACTAAGTCCGTTTATTTTACGTTTCTGAGGTAGGCCTACTTTACATGAGTATTTCTACTGTACCTTATACTGTTCACCCTGCACTATATACCTGACCGTTTTAGATACTTTGCAGATTGAGATTAAGTTTAATAAAACACATTATAAAGTATTTTTTCATATATTATTTCAGGTTAAGATAAAACTGCATTGGTTCCTTCGTGCAATTCTGCCAGAATTTAAAGTGAAAAGGACCAAATAGCTGTTTTATATTATTTATCAGTGCAAGACTCCTCTAGTGGCACAGTTTGGTAAATACAGGGAAACAATTAGAGGAAGCATAATGTAATGGTTAAATAAGTTGGAGTTGAACAGAATTAAAGACCCGACCTCCTCTATTTATGGACTTGATCTGCAACATTGGTTAAACTTCTTCTTTTTTTACACCCTGCGGACAAAATACGTTTTCTTGAGCATTTATTGATGAAATATTATTGGAAAGGCAATCAATCAATCAATGTTTATTTATATAGCCCAATATCACAAATGTTACATTTGTCTCAGTGGTCTTCACAGTTTGTACAGAATATCAGTATGACAATACGACACCCTCTGTCCTTAGACCCTCTGTCCTTAGACCCTCTGTCCTTAGACCCTCTGTCCTTAGACCCTCTGTCCTCAGACCCTCTGTCCTCAGACCCTCTGTCCTTAGACCCTCTGTCCTTAGACCCTCTATCCTTAGACCCTCTGTCCTTAGACCCTCTGTCCTTAGACCCTCTGTCCTTAGACCCTCACATCGTACAAGGAAACACTTCCAGAGAAAACCCACAGTTTAAAGGGAACATGGGAGAAACCTCAGACAGAGCAACAGAGGAGGGATCCCTCTCCCAGGACGGACAGACGTGCAATAGATGCCGTGTGTAAATCCAAGAGATAATACATTTTACAGCATATAGACCGAATGTTAGGAAATGCATGTGTCTGTAATAAGAAGATGAATCCACGAGGATGTCAGCTACAATCCTGTGGAAGCCATCAGGGAAGCAGCATGACGAGACCCAAGGCAGGACCACAGAGACAGGTTCAGCCACGACCCGAAGTCCAGGACTCAGATCAGGACTCAGGATAGAGGATCCAGGACACACGACCACAGCAACAGGATCAGCCTCGACTCAGGATCCCGGCGTAGATATGGACACAAAGAGATTTGGGGGAAGCTGGGTTAATCGGAACATGACAGTACACAGGTACAAACAACCAGAAAGACGGAGTAAGGTGCCCCCCCTCAACAGTCCAAGCCTATAGCAGCTAAACTAACGTGTCTACGTACATGCACTCCCTTAGGATAGGTTGAGGGAAAAGGGTAGCAAGTAAGTAAGGAACAGAGGTGGAGAGGCACGCAGGGAGAGAGGTCCCCACTGGAACCTGAATTTGTCAGAGGTGAGGTCAGTGACTACGTTCCACACTCCCCGGCCGGGCTAGGCCTCTCTGCAACCTGTTACCCTCTAATAGAACCTCGAGAGGTCAGAGATTATTAACCCTAACCGTATCCTTCTGCTAACACACACACACACACACACACACACACACACACACACACACACACACACACACACACACACACACACACACACACACACACACACACACACACACACACACACACACACACACACACACACACACACACACACACACACACACACACACACACACACACACACACACACACACACACACACACACACACACACACACACACACACACACACACACAGTCCAGATGTTTCCTGGTCACACACAACAGACAGCATCGTGATTCTTTAAAGATGTTTTAAATAGTTTGGTAGTCGTTAAAAAATATGATATGTTCAATGTGTTATTATGTGAAACAATAAACTGTAAATAGAAACTGTAGTAACGTAATCAAAAGTTAATATGTATTGTCTCCTATCAGATGCCATATATATATATATATATATATATATATATATATATATGTATTTATGATAAGATTATGGAACAATTACAAAATAAAGCTGAACTTGTAATTCATAAAAACATATGAATCATCATCTAATTATTTGTTAATTTTGTTGTAAAATATGAAACACTGATCTCTGCTGCCTCCTGCTGGTGAAACACAGACACACACACTGAGCTCCTTTT
This sequence comes from Pogonophryne albipinna, assembly GCA_028583405.1. Taxonomy (NCBI): domain Eukaryota; kingdom Metazoa; phylum Chordata; class Actinopteri; order Perciformes; family Artedidraconidae; genus Pogonophryne; species Pogonophryne albipinna. The sequence continues at coordinate 2,872,865 of CM053252.1, forward strand.
AATATTCATTCAACATTTATGTTTACTTTCCTTTAAGTCAGTCGTTGGTGAATTAAAAATAACATATCTGTGTTTGTGTGTGTGACCTTTGGTCATGAAGGATGGGTCATGACCGAAAGAACGAGATCGCGGATACAAGCGGCCGAGATGGGTTTTCTCCGCAGGGTGGCTGGTGTCTCCCTTAGGGATAAGGTGAGAAGTTCAGTCATCCGGGAGGGACTCGGAGTTGAGCCGCTCCTCCTTCGCGTCGAAAGGAGCCAGTTGAGGTGGTTCGGGCACCTAGTTAGGATGCCACCTGGGCGCCTCCAAGTCATTTGGTGCATTAAAAACATCTTAAAACGTGTTTTAGGAGACGTTGAAAGGCATTATTGTAGGTTTTCAGTCTCTCTAGCATTCTAGTATTTGTGTAGTATCTCTTAATGAAATCAAAACAAAATTAATACCAACAACACTTATTCTAAAAGTGGAGCAGGAACGACTTAAAAAATGTCTCGGGTGTTAGTCTAAATTAAGTCTACAAAATTCATTTTTAAACAATCAAAAATAAAATATAGAATGTTCTGTTATATCTTTACTGCCATCTGGTGGTCACTGTGTGTATCGCATGATAAATTTAAACACGTGTGTAATTACACACAGTGACCACCAGGGGGCAGAACAATAAAACATGGCGTACAAAACAGCACAGAAACTTTCAAAAATAAAACTATAATGCAAATAAATTAATAAAAACTAATTATCTTCTTATTAAAAAATTAATAAGAACATGTGCACACTGCTCCAACTTTAAAAAAATCAATAGAAATAAATAAAACTATGTTTATAAATTGAACAGAACATGTGAATCTTTCCTGCATCTACTTTGAATAAATGGGGAAACAGCTCTCTGTGTGTGTGTGTGTGTGTGTGTGTGTGTGTGTGTGTGTGTGTGTGTGTGTGTGTGTGTGTGTGTGTGTGTGTGTGTGTGTGTGTGTGTGTCCTGGCCGTAGCAGGAAGTCAGAAGTTGTTCTCATTAGAGACTCTCACAGCGACAGGTGAGTACTGCAGGTATTTCTGCTCTGTGTACTTGTATGACAGTAATATAATATTAAACCTTTCTTATACTGTATACATGTTATTTACCTGTATAATCACAAACATAGGAGTTGTTCTGGATGGAACATGTGTAGATATGTGTGTGTGTGTGTTGAGTCTGTCTATCTGCTGTGGTTGCACACATGTGGAAGTGTTCAGATATTTTACTGAAGTATTTATACAGCAATGGAAATATACGGCAGCACTATGACAAAATACTCAGAATAATACAATAAAATAAGTATTGTTATGGAAAGGGGATGAGAGGTAGCTTGTGTACAAATGTGCACAACTCAAGTACAGTACTAAAAGTACCTCTTCACTTCTCTTTACGTGATAGTGTCACTAATAAAAACCTATAAAATAAATAAAACAATACAAAAATAAAGACTTAAAGACCACTTAAAAGGAGGTGTCATTAATAAAACTGTTGAATAGATAACCTATCAAATAATACAAGAAACAATAAACACTAATTACCATTTAAAAGAGAGTGTTGCTAATACAACTGTTAAAAACATAAGTGAAATATAAATCTATAAATTAAATAAAACAATTCAAAGACTAAAAGAGCAACTTAAAGGAAGTGTTGCTAATAAAAAGCTAAAGAGATGTGTCTTCAGCCGTTGTGTAAACCTCTTCACTCTGGGTCTTTACGTGACCGTTTAATAGCGTCTGCGTGCACTGAGGTTTCTATACTTCCCTTATCAGCTCGCACCAGTTCCTGCATGCAGATATGGTATTTGAATAACTTCTCAGCACACGTTGTGTCTGTGTTCCCTCTGTGATCCAGAAACATGAGCGACCAGGTGAGTCCGTCCTTCAACCAGAGCTCAGGGAACGAGTCGACTGCCTGCGGCCAGGTGGACACGTCGGCACGCCTCTTCTTCCTGCTGGGACACAGCCTGGTGTTCCTGGTGAGTCCCTTTCCAAGTCTGATTGTTATTGTTATTATAAGACAGTAATATTAAATCAATCAATCAATGTTTATTTATATAGCCCAATATCACAAATGTTACATTTGTCTCAGTGGACTTCACAGTTTGTGCAGAATGTCAGTATGACAATATTGTCACGATTCTTGTGTTATGTCACGTTTTTAGTTTTGTGTGTCTGATCGTGGGTGTTTTGCTGTTCTCCTTGTCATGTTGTCCTCCTTGTGTATTGTCTGGTCCTTCTCCCTGTGTTTTCCTCCCTGTCGTTAGTTTACCTGGTGTGTCTAATTGTCTGATTGTGTTCACCTGTTTCCCTTGTGTGTCTCCTGTGCTCATCAGCCTCAGCCCCGCCCCTGATTGTCCCCACCTGTGTCTTGTTATCCTGTGTTTAAATGCCCCTGTCTCCCAGTGTTCACTGTCAGTTCGGCTTGTCTCTTGCTATGGTCAGGTCTATGCTCTCTGTGCTCTTGAAATTTGTTGGTTCCTCACTACGTGAGCGCTTTCATTTTGTTCTCTATTTTTGTCATTTCAACTTGAGATTTGATAGTGACCTTTTTTTTGTTCATCTTGCTGTATTTTGGAAAAATAAAGTATCTTACCAATACTTTACCTCTGTCTCCCGGGTCGTGCAATTGGGTCCTACATCCTAAGTGTCTGAGTTCTCAACAAATATGACACCCTCTGTCCTTAGACCTTCACATCGTACAAGGAAACGTTCCCGGAGAAAACCCACAGTTTAAAGGGAACATGGGAGAAACCTCAGGGAGAGCAACAGAGGAGGGATCCCTCTCCCAGGACGGACAGACGTGCAATAGATGCCGTGTGTAAATTGAAAAGATAATACATTTGCAACATAGGTAGATCAAATGTTTGGAAATGCATGTGTGTATAATAGGAAGATGAATCCACGAGGATATCCATCCAGGACTTATGATCCAGGACCACAGCCACGACTCAAGATCCAGGGCTCGCGATCCAGGACTCAGGACCGCAGCAACAGGATCAGCCATGACTCCGGATCCCAGCGTAGATAGACACCAAATTTTTTTTGGACAAACTGGGTTATTCGGAACATGTAGATGGAGTATCAGTAGTAAAAGTACACAAGTATTATTATCTTCAATGTTGGGAGGAGTACTCGGATCCTTTATTAAAGTTCAAATACAATGGTCTTAAAATACTACACATAAAAGTCCTGATTTCCAAATTGTACTGAAGTAAAAGTAGAAAAGTATTAGCGTGAAAATGTACTTTAAAGTACAACAAGTAAAAGTACTATGACCCATTTCAGAATAATAATCAGTATTATCAGCTTAATGTACTTCAAGTATCACAAGTAAAAATACTTGAAATGCAGATTTTTATCAATAAAATGTATGTTGTTTTTATGATTACTATTATTTATTTTTATTATTATTATTGTTATGAGTAAATATATATTGTTGTTTACGTTTTATTAATACTTTTATTATTATTATTATTTTTATTCATAACATGCATTATTGTTTTATTGTTAGATATATAAATATATTTATTTTTTTAATTCAAGAAGGGAAATTGTTTTGTTATTATTATTACTATTTATTTACTTTTTGTTTATTTATTTTCCTTTTATATGTCGTGCATATTATTTTTCTGTTTTTTTAATATCGAGATTTTTAAAAATGTCATTGAGTTTAGTGAAATCTCGTGTTCTGTGAAATGCTGTTTTCTCTTCTTCAGAATGTGGATAATTTTTCTGAAATGTCATGAAATGTCGTTGGGTTTTGAGAAATGTCGTTGGGTTTTGAGAAATGTCGTTGGGTTCCCGCCGTCGGGGGCAGACGCAACATCTTGCAAGAAACAGCGTCTCAGGGCTTCTTAACATTTAACAACATATTAATGATGCATACCAACTTAACGGGAAGAAACTCAGCTAACTGACGATATGAAATGTTTTTACCTAAACAGAACACAATTCCAACACCAAGCGTCTACATCGTCTAAAATGAAACAGAGCTATTAGCACATAACTGGCAAAAGCGATCTTTTCTACTTCATGCTATCTGCACAAACGACATATCACATGAAAGCTGAGATTCCACAGATTCCATTGTTATAAGCCTCATCACTGAGGCCTGAAAAATAGACCCAGGGCTTAACAGGGAGATGTCGTTGGGTTTTGCGATATGTTGTTGGGTTTGAGAAATAGTTGAGTTTTAAGACATTTCGTTTGGTTTTGAGAATAGTCGTTGAGTTTTGAGAAATGTAGTTGGGTTTCGAAAATGCTGTTGGGTTTAGCGAAATGTCGTTGGGTTTCGAAAATGTCGTTGGGTTTAGCGAAATGTCGTTGGGTTTCGAAAATGCTGTTGGGTTAAGCGAAATGTAGTTGGGTTTCGAAAATGCTGTTGGGTTTAGCGAAATGTCGTTGGGTTTCGAAAATGTCGTTGGGTTTTGCGAAATGTCGTTGGGTTTTGCGAAATGTTTTTGAGTTTGTGAAATGTGCCGTTTAGTTTTGTGGTTTTTGAATGTTGACATTTTGGGAAATCTCATGTTCTCTGAAATGCTGTTTTCTCTTTCGCAAAATGTAATTTTCTCTTTCGTGAAATGTCATGATATTGTGCACACATCAAGCGTTTCCCCCCCTCTCCTGCAGGTGGGGTTGCTCCTGAACGGCTTCACGCTGAAGGTGTATTTCTGCGCGCAGCAGCAGCAGTCCAGCAGCGTCACCGTCTACCTGAAGAACCTGGTGGCCGCAGACTTCCTGATCAGCCTCTGCCTGCCGCTCCGGATCCTGAACTACTCCAGCACCTCGGTCCACATCCACCTCGTCTACTGCAAGTTCGGGGCGTCCGCCTTCTACCTCAACATGTACGCCAGCATCTTGTTCATGGGCTACATCGCCGCCAACAGGTAGGACTGAGCTTAGGGGGGGTCACAATTATTTTAGTTCAGGTCCACATACAGACAAATATGATCTCAAGTGGGCCGGACCAGTGAAATCACAGCATGATAACCAAAGATTCATACTAATAAAAGTCAGCAACTTGTTATTTCCCAGAATAAAGACTGTTCAAGCACCTCTAAATCTCACTAATACCAGTTTTAAATGTCAGTGTGTTTCAGAATAAAAGTCTCACGGTGCGTTTGACGTACAGCTGAAGCACCTTAGTCATAACCAGGTGTTATAGTAATGTAAAAGTTTCATCAAAATAAAGAAGTGAACAGCACGTGGTTGGATGAGCTCTGCATGATATTGAGGTCAGGATACCACAGAGGTTATTCTACCAGAACTAGAGATGGCAAATCCGGATCATTTTATGGACTCGGAGTCTTCTGAGTCAATCATTGAAGAGATCCGGATCATACGAGTCATTTGAGTCATTTGAGTCAGCATGACCAAGACCGTAGAAATCCTACCGGTGAAACCGAAAAGTTGTTGCATTTAACCAGCATATTAAACTAACGTTACATTAACCTCCGCTACACAGTGTCTTTTGCTTTAATAAAACATGTGTGTGTGTGTGCATTTTAAAAAATAAGTGTTTTGCATTATATGTATATAGTTATTTTAATATGTTCCTGTACTTAAGCTAATTTTGCACAATTGTGTTTTCATTTAATAATAATAATAATAATAATAATAATAATAATAATAATTGTATAATTACATTTTATATATTCTAACTGTTTTGCAATTTTCTATCATTTGTTTCTTTTTGTGTGCCATGTTCAAAATAAACGAGTTTCCAAGTAAGATCCTTATTGGAAATGCAGCTATTATTACAGGAGACTGTTGCACAACATGAACATTGTGTTAGAAGTCTACACTGAAACTTAATTTAGAGCCGGAAAAATCGCGGGATCCGTGAATCCAGGTCAATGATCGAGAGAGACCAGTAGCCTACGAGGACTCAGAGCCGTAACATATAGCAGGCAGCAGATCCAGAGATCCAGAAGACTCGTCCCTATGCACGAATCTACAGCAGACTCAGCCCCTCCTCCGAGTCCCACGGCTCCCGCGAGTCCCACGGCTCCCGCGAGTCCCACGGCTCCCTCGACGAGTCGCAGCAGACTCAGAGATTTGCGGACTCACGGCTCACTCACGGCTCACGGCTCACTCACGGCTCCCGCGAGTCCAACGGCTCCCGCGAGTCCCACGGCTCCCTCGACGAGTCGCAGGCAGACTCAGAGATTTGCGGACTCACGGCTCACTCACGGCTCACGGCTCACTCACGGCTCCCGCGAGTCCAACGGCTCCCGCGAGTCCCACGGCTCCCTCGACGAGTCGCAGCAGACTCAGAGATTTGCGGACTCACGGCTCACTCACGGCTCACGGGACTCTCGCGGGAGCCGGAGGAGGGGCTGAATCTGCTGTTGATTCGTGCATGGCGACGAGTCTGCTGGATCTCTGGATACAACAACGTTGTAATGTGATTTTACACGTTATAAAGAGAGTAAAGAGTGACGCAATTTATAGTTTTAATTTTTACGTCACATCAGGTGTAGGACTCAAAGGACTCGGGTTAATCGAGAGGGAGGCTCGTCACGACCGGCTCATTACTAGGATCCGGGTTAATGATCCGGATGAATCATGACTCGCCCATCTCTAACCAGAACGACTACTCTACTTTAGTTTAGCTGCTTCCTGATGTTGTCACTAAAACACTTTTGTCGTCAAAACAGTTCACGTAACAGAGGTTGAAGAAGCACTCTAATCCTTCACAGTCTCCATTACAGACAGTTACTCTAGTATAAGTACTGAAGTATTATCTCAAATATCCCAGACTCTCACTTCTGTCTGGTGTGAAGGTGTGAAAGAAGATACGATAAAACTGATCTGAGACACTGACAGATTAGACTATAAAAAGGTGGTCTCTACAGCTGCACTGCGCATGCTTTGTTCATTATAAGGATGTGGGAGATGTATTTTAAAGCTTAAGGATGTGGTTTTCTAAAGAAGACTATACATGATACAGGAAGAAGATGCTTTGTTTAGCAGCCTGCAGTTTAAAGTCTGACCAGAGTTTCTCAGAGAAAGAGTTGTGCTGGTGCACGGTCACATGACTTCACGTCAGCACTGCTAAGCTAAAGGCGGCTAATGTTGGGCTATAAGGGAACTACAGCACGGTCACATGACTTCACGTCACCACTGCTAAGCTAAAGGCGGCTAATGTTGGGCTATAAGTGAACTACAGCACGGTCACATGACTTCACGTCACCACTGCTAAGCTAAAGGCGGCTAATGTTGGGCAATAAGGGAACTACAGCACGGTCACATGACTTCACGTCACGACTGCTAAGCTAAAGGCGGCTAATGTTGGGCTATAAAGGAACTACAGCACGGTCACATGACTTCACGTCACCACCGCTAAGCTAAAGGCGGCTAATGTTGGGCTATAAGGGAACTACAGCACGGTCACATGACTTCACGTCACCACCGCTAAGCTAAAGGCGGCTAATGTTGGGCTATAAAGGAACTACAGCACGGTCACATGACTTCACGTCACCACCGCTAAGCTAAAGGCTGCTAATGTTGGGCTATAAAGGAACTACAGCACGGTCACATGACTTCACGTCACCACCGCTAAGCTAAAGGAGGCTAATGTTGGGCTATAAAGGAACTATAGCACGGTCACATGACTTCACGTCACCACTGCTAAGCTAAAGGCGGCTAATGTTGGGGGTGATGACGTTTAGTCGTCTCATTTAGACACTTGTTAGCAACCACAGTTCACTTCCTGACGGACAGCAAAAAAGCCGGAGATTATAGAATTAAACAAATAAATAAAAAGGATCATTGTGTGTTATTGTTGAGTAAATAACAGTGTGTTATTTATAAAAGAATAACGAATTAGTTTTATGTGAGAATGTTTTGGTTAAATTCACCTTGTGTCTCCAGGTATCTGAAGATCGTCCGTTCGTTAGGCAGTATTTACTGACGTGTTTTATGCCAAGAACTAAACGTTTAATCATCTTGTGTTAACCACAGACCTTATTTAAGGCTTCTAACCGAAGTGCTCAAATACTGACTCCTGTCATGGCTTTAAAGTGTATTTATATGTGTTGTGTACAAGAAAGAAGCAAAAATCCTTTAAGTTGACAAAATGGCTTTGTTTCAATGAAATAGCGTCAAAATCACAAAGTGCCATCAAGAGTCACATTCTTAACGAAAATGTACCCACGCAAAATACTTCATTTTCTAGTTTTAAGCTTTTATCCATAAAAGTGTATCTTTAAGTAACTTTTTGAGAGAATTCATCTGTCAAATGTTCAAAACTGCATTGTCTCCCTGGAACAGCCTTAAAAACACAAACTGCCAACAAAGAAACGCAATTCCTTGTGCTTCATATTCTACCAGTTGTAAAGTGTTGTATGTATTAAAGTGTATTTATAAGTGTCGTGGACAAGAAAGAAGCAAACATCCTTTAAGACTTGTTGCTGCACTCTACATTGTTGGTTTTATGTGAGGCTGTTTTTGTAAAGATTCATCTTGTGTCTCCAGGTATCTGAAGATCGTCCACCCGTTAGGAACCCACATCCTTCAGACGGTGCGAGCCGCCCACATCATCTCCACGCTCACCTGGCTCTTCCTCCTGGCCACGGTGATCACCTACGCCACCCTCTCTCTCCTCAGCCAGGAACCCTCATCCCCCGTCCCTCTGAGCCTGAGCTGCGACGCCCTGCACAGCCAACTGCTCAGCACCGTCTACAAGGTCATCCACTCCTGCTCCGTGTTGGTCTTCCTGCTCGTCCTCATCTCGCTGGTCTTCTTCTACCACAGCACCTCCCGCCGTTTGTCAGAGGCGCAGAAGAGACAGCCGGCGTCCTCCAGGTAGAGGTGGGAAGTAGTGGAGTACAAACAATCTCAGGATCCATGTATCTGTGATCCTCTCCAGAATGGAAGTAGTCATCACATACAGAGCATCAGCTAGTTCCTGAACAGTGTCCTTCACATGCTGATATCCAAGAGAGGGAGTTACACAGTCACAAGATGGAGAAATAGAAAGCAGTATTCAATGTTTACTTCAGATTAGCTCCACGTCAGAAATGAGCATGCTTGATGTCTCTCTCCATAGAGGCTGAATCATCATGTTAATCACATAGCTATCATCTGCCTCAAACAGTCCTGATGCTCTTCTAGGTAATCACACATCCTGTCATGTTCACAGCTGCAGTTGGGATACCTTTGTTATCATGTTACTCTGATATTGTTGCCGTTGTTCAGCATGGAAACATTCATTAGCTAACGATGACATTATTGTTCTATTAATATAAAGGGAGGTCAGGTACTCTTTAAAACAGCTGCTAGTTATAGTACTTTTCACTTAAGTACATTTCAAAGCCTCTTTACTTTTACTTGAGTAGAGAAGTTTTGTCAGTAATTCTACTTTTACCATTTTTAAACCAGAGTATCTGTACTTCTACTTGAGTAAAGGATGTGTGTACTTTTGCCATCTCTGCCTCCAGCTCCAAGAAGCTGGCTAAGTCTCGCAGAAACATGCTGGTTCTGGTGAGCGTGTTCTGCCTCTGCTTCGTCCCGTACCACCTCGTGCGTCTTCCCTACGCCTTCCTGAGGAAGCGCTGCTCCTGGAGCCAGACCTTCTTCTACCTGAAGGAGGTGACCGTCCTGCTGTCGGTGCTCAACGTCTGCTTGGATCCGCTCATCTACTTCATCTTCTGCAAGGCCTTCAGGGCGCAGCTGAACCTGAAGAGGGCGTTCACCCTCACTCAGTCCCCGACCAGAGGAGAAAACACCGATAGGAGGAGCAGCGACGGGAGGACGAGCATCAGATTCAACAGGAAGACGTCGCTCACAACCAGCACCAGGCAGAACAGCGTGCTGTAGCTTACACACACTAACACTCAGTGGTGGTTCTAGATCGATTTCACTGGTGGGGGTCATTTTTATTTACTGAGATGAGATGGGCACACTCAATGCGGGACAAAAGACACAAAGGCAGTGTTATTGTCACAAACTTCAAACACAAGGTAGGACTCAAATGCACGACTCCCGGAGACTTAGTGTTAAAGAATAAGACAAATACTTTATTTTCAAAAAAGCCAAAAACAAGGATCAACGCTCTTGAAAAATACAAAAGAAGGAAGCTATCAAAAAGTATCAACACAAATTCACTCAGTATGAGGACTTAAAATAACTATCAGAAAAATATAAGAGATAAGGTTTTCAAAAGTATCAACAGAAAGTCGCTCAGAATGAGGAACAAAACCTACAAAAACCCAAGAACAGGAAACAAGAGCATAAACGCTGGTACGCTGGCGACTGACATGAAGACAGGACAAGACGATCTGGCACAAGACAAGGGGACATGGAGAATTTAAACATGAGGTAAATGGGAACAGGTGGAACCAATCCGGGGCTGGCGAGGGCAGGGACACGAGGACAGGGAGTGAAGGGACATTTTTGACGAGACACAACAGTTATGCCAAACGCACAAAAAGTAAATACCATTATTGGTGTTTCTTTGAATAACATAATTTGTTTCAGTAGTTAAAATGTTATTAATTTACACAGACTAACAAACAGATTTCACTTGGGGGGGGGGGCAGTTATTTAATGAGAGGGGCACAATCAATGCGGGACAAAAGAGACAAAGACAGTGTTCAAAATGTTTAGTTTTTGTATAAAGTCATAGCGCACAGAATCTTAAAATACCATCATTGGTGTTTTTACCAGGAACAGTTTCAATCATTTATAAAATTACGTTATGAAAAGCAAAAAGCGTTCCTGTTAACCTCAGCTAGCTACAGCACAACGCTACCTAAAACGGCATTATCATTATAGATGCTTCTTTTGAAAGGGTGCCACAGGGGGGTCAAAGGTCATTGTTACGGACACACTGGCCACCGTTCCCCCCCCCCCCCCCCCATAGAACCGCCTATGCTAAAACAAAAAAACAATCACATTACAACTGCAAAATATGTGCAGAGTCGTCATATCGTCATATCGTCATATCGCGGTCGAAGCGACTTGTCAACGGGACATTTCTGTAGAACAGATGTCGGACTTCAGGCTTTAATCCGTCTTGGTGTCGGATGTTTCAGGTGTTCGTAAGTAAGTGTTTCAGGTGTTCGTAAGTAAGTGTTTCAGGTGTTCGTAAGTAAGTGTTTCAGGTGTTCGTAAGTAAGTGTTTCAGGTGTTCGTAAGTAAGTGTTTCAGGTGTTCGTAAGTAAGTGTTTCAGGTGTGCGTAAGTAAGTGTTTCAGGTGTTCGTAAGTAAGTGTTTCAGGTGTTCGTAAGTAAGTGTTTCAGGTGTTCGTAAGTAAGTGTTTCGTGCACTCCTGTTGTCATATTTAGTGGCAGCTGATTTTGTTATAGAAAGGTCCATCCATTCATCTTGTAGGAGTTCAAGTTATAGAAAGTTATTCGTTCAAAAAAGTCAGGTGATGGTATATCAGTAAACTAAGCATCAACACCCCAAAGCATTTCACAGCTAAGATACTTTTCTCAGGACAGGAAAACATTTAAAGAAGTACTTGTCTACTCCAATTAGATGTTGTATAGAGTGTTATGATGAAAAACAAGACACAGTTCTGCAGACCAAAGGACGTTTCAGTTCTCTCAATCGCACACAGAATCCTTTACATTTACTGGCCTCTCTGTATGGTTTATGCAAAAGGGAAGAAGAACTGTGAGTTCTATCAGAGCAGAGTCTGTGTCACTATTTAAAACCACTGTGCATACCCTGCCTGTACATTGCAGCTTTACGGCATGTTGAGGGAGGTTTTCTGTCATAATCCACCTGGCCCTCCACCTGTCCTTAGACCCTCTGTCCTTAGACCCTCTGTTCTTAGACCCTCTGTCCTCAGACCCTCTGTCCTTAGACCCTCTGTCCTCAGACCCTCTGTCCACAGACCCTCTGTCCTCAGACCCTCTGTCCTCAGACCCTCTGTCCTTTGACCCTCTGTCCTCAGACCCTCTGTCCTCAGACCCTCTGTCCTTTGACCCTCTGTCCTCAGACCCTCTGTCCTCAGACCCTCTGTCCTCAGACCCTCTGTCCTTAGACCCTCTGTCCTTAGACCCTCTGTCCTTTGACCCTCTGTCCTCAGACCCTCTGTCCTCAGACCCTCTGTCCTTAGACCCTCTGTCCTCAGACCCTCTGTCCTTAGACCCTCTGTCCTCAGACCCTCTGTCCACAGACCCTCTGTCCTCAGACCCTCTGTCCTCAGACCCTCTGTCCTTTGACCCTCTGTCCTTTGACCCTCTGTCCTCAGACCCTCTGTCCTCAGACCCTCTGTCCTTTGACCCTCTGTCCTTAGACCCTCTGTCCTCAGACCCTCTGTCCTCAGACCCTCTGTCCTTAGACCCTCTGTCCTTAGACCCTCTGTCCTTTGACCCTCTGTCCTCAGACCCTCTGTCCTCAGACCCTCTGTCCTTAGACCCTCTGTCCTCAGACCCTCTGTCCTTAGACCCTCTGTTCTTAGACCCTCTGTCCTTTGACCCTCTGTCCTCAGACCCTCTGTCCTCAGACCCTCTGTCCTCAGACCCTCTGTCCTTAGACCCTCTGTCCTTAGACCCTCTGTTCTTAGACCCTCTGTCCTTTGACCCTCTGTCCTCAGACCCTCTGTCCTCAGACCCTCTGTCCTTAGACCCTCTGTCCTTAGACCCTCTGTCCTCAGACCCTCTGTCGTTAGACCCTCTGTCCTCAGACCCTCTGTCCTTAGACCCTCTGTCCTTAGACCCTATGTCCTCAGACCCTCTGTCCTCAGACCCTCTGTCCTCAGACCCTCTGTCCTTAGACCCTCTGTCCTCAGATCCTCTGTCCTTAGACCCTCTGTTCTTAGACCCTCTGTCCTCAGACCCTCTGTCCTCAGACCCTCTGTCCTTAGACCCTCTGTCCTCAGACCCTGTTTCCTCAGACCCTCTGTCCTCAGACCCTCTGTCCTTAGACCCTCTGTCCTCAGATCCTCTGTCCTTAGACCCTCTGTTCTTAGACCCTCTGTGCTCAGACCCTCTGTCCTCAGACCCTCTGTCCTTAGACCCTCTGTCCTCAGACCCTCTGTCCTCAGACCCTCTGTCCTTAGACCCTCTGTCCTTAGACCCTCTGTTCTTAGACCCTCTGTCCTCAGACCCTCTGTCCTCAGACCCTCTGTCCTTAGACCCTCTGTCCTCAGACCCTCTGTCCTCAGACCCTCTGTCCTCAGACCCTCTATCCTTAGACCCTCTGTCCTTAGACCCTCTGTCCTTAGACCCTCACATTGTACAAGGAAACACTTCCAGAGAAAACCCACAGTTTAAAGGGAACATGGGAGAAACCTCAGGGAGAGCAACAGAGGAGGGATCCCTCTCCCAGGACGGACAGACGTGCAATAGATGCCGTGTGTCTTTGCACCTTCAGTGTTGGGCGGTTCTGCACATTGATCAGTCCCATTTGCATTTGTTTGCAACGCGCAGTGTGCCCATGTGCTCTGTTTCACAAACGATCTGCTGAGGAAAAGGGCTTGCTCAATGGTTCCTTTGTAAAGAGACAGAGCGGCTGTTCAATGCCTTCTGGGGACGATGCAGGTCTAAAATAAACCAGACCCATGGTTTGAGACCTGCTAGTCAATCAACTCAGAGTCGCATTAACAAGATATCTTTAAGACGTGGTTTACGGGACGTGTTGATGTTACGACAGAGGTTAGTCACTCCGGTTTTTGACGTGAAAACCGTCTTCTTGTTTATCTTTCTCAGAGATCTGAACAGTGCCGAGGCGCCTGAGCGGCAGTCTGCTCACAACCCTGAAGTTTCCTATAAATATGTAAAGAAGAATTTATGTGTGTATTGTTTGACCTTTTATTTTTCAATAAAAGATATCATGTTACAATGTTTTTGTTTAGAGCAAGAAGATGAGTTATTAACCGGGGTAGAAAGGAAGTTCATTTATGTTATAGTGTTGTATAAAAACCTGGCTTTTCACTTTACCATCTATTGTGGTTATTTGTTGCATTTTTTTGTATTTGCATTTATTAAAAAGCATGTTGGTATTTGTGGTTTTATTGACCTTTTACTTGTTTGTTAATCTCTTAATGTCATACTGTGTCTCACACGCTGGTGCTTTGTGTTTCCCCTCACACCCCACACACGGAAATTCAAGTTTAATACATCTCTGTACATTTGAAAGTTTCCCCTCTGTCCCTCTCCTCGTTAAAAATGTCAATAATCATTCTGAAACTGACTTTATTAATCGCTTTAATCCTGCTGTGTGCACCATTTGGAAAACACCTTCTATTAATAATCTAGTTGAGTATTAGCACGTCCATAAAGCATATTGGCTATTTATCCATCATTATAAAGCACTCATTTAGGGCATTGCTCCCCCAATAAGCTCATACATACTGCCTTTTGATAATAAATAAGAAGTTATTCTGCATTAATTAGGAGCCTTGCCATGTCTGACACGTATAAGGTGGTAGTACCACAAGAAAAGGGTGTCATTCTCCTTTCATTAATAGTTTATTAACAAAATGCTGTATAAATAGAGTCCTCTTTCCCCCTCATTTCAGCAACTTACAAGAACACATGGCAAACATGCTTTCAGTAACCAAACAACAAATACAAGCTACGTGTGTGTGTGTGTGTGTGTGTGTGTGTGTGTGTGTGTGTGTGTGTGTGTGTGTATATATATGTATGTGTGGCCTAGCATTACTATACTTGTGGGGACCTAAATCTGTTTACATAGTCACGTGTGGGGACTAGCCTCCCTTATGGGGACAAATTGGAGGTCCCCATGAGGGGAGTCATTAATTTTAGGGTGAAGACTTGGTTAGGTTTAGGGTTAGGGTTAGGCATGTGTTGGTTATGGTTAAGGTTCGGATAAGTCTCCAGGAAATGCATGTAAGTCAATGTAATGTCCCCTGAAGTGATGTATACATGGTATGTGTGTGTGTGTGTGTGTGTGTGTGTGTGTGTGTGTGTGTGTGTGTGTGTGTGTGTGTGTGTGTGTGTGTGTGTGTGTGTGTGTGTGTGTGTATATATGTATGTGTGGCCTAGCATTACTATACTTGTGGGGACCTAAATCTGTTTACACAGTCACGTGTGGGGACTAGCCTCCCTTATGGGGACAAATTGGAGGTCCCCATGAGGGGAATCATTAATTTTAGGGTGAAGACTTGGTAAGGTTAAGGGTAAGGGTAAGGGTAAGGTTAAGGGTAAGGGTAAGGGTTAGGGTTAGGCATGTGTTGGTTATGGTTAAGGTTAGGATAAGTCTCCAGGAAATGCATGTAAGTCAATGTAATGTCCCCTGAAGTGATGTATACATGATATGTGTGTGTGTGTGTGTGAGTGTGTGTGTGTGTGTGTGTGTGATGCAGGGGGGCGGGGCTTGTGTGTTTGTAGAGTAAGAAACAGGAAAACAACCACACATCATCTACAGCTTCCTCGAGATCTGCACCAAAACCTTGAATCAAACGCACCCTGAAGACCTGAGGGGGGGGGGACCCAGACCTCAGGGGGTCAACACGTGGTCTGAGGACCTGTGAGGGGACGCCTGAAGGTAAGGGCTCATTCAGGCTGTAGTTCAGTGTAAGCTTGTTACATATCAGATAGGATGCTGGTTCCTCCGTCACACTCACGACTAAAATAAGAAGAAGTGTTACTCACTGAAATCATCCTAAACGTCTTCAGACTTTACATTTTAAAATCTGCTTTCTCAACATTGTTATTTTAACTTCAGGTCACTATGGCACACATAATCATATTTCAAGATGATTGGAGGTTTCTGGCTCAAATGCACTTTGGGAATTACCTTTCCCTTTAAATGTATACATCCTCAAACTGAAATCTTATGAGATTCTTTAAAAATATTAAAAGCAAACAAATACTTCGTCCCGTGGATTAAACCTGGCGACTTTAGTGCTGATTGAAGCTGCTTTACATTTTAGACAAAGCCAAAACCCAATGGATTGATGGAAAAATAGTCATTAGATGAATCCTTAATGTTCCACTTTAGCCAATAAAATCCAGAGTTTACAAAAAGCATGTCTAATACATGATATACACTAATAATAACGAAACTTTTCTCATGATAAAATGTGACAAATGCCGGACTTTTACTCGTACAAATATGGAAGTATTAGTATGTTTACTGCGGTAAAGTCTGTACTGTTGACATTTAGAAACTGTGCACTAAATCTATTTGCCTGTCCGGTGCCTGTACTGCTGTAACCTCATGCTATCCTGTTGCTATCTAATTGGTTTGTTTTAATTAGCATAGCCTATTGCAGGGTGTTTAAGGGTGACTCTGAATCATCTCCAGGAACTACACAGTAAAAATAGCTCTTGAATTGCATTTACTGCAACTTGTATTAATGTTCAATGTCCTAAAAAGGCTTGATGATACAATGAAGTTGATACACTTATATATACATATTGCAAATATATATTTCACAGTAAATCTACCGGCCTCTAAGAAAGCAGATGTGGCGCTATTATGGTGATTTATATTCTGGTTGAATGAGTCAACGTTTCCTGATTCACTACTTCCTGTTGCAGTAGAAGTTTTTTATGTGACCACAGATTTGCATTTCTGTCTGTCACCTCCCGCCTGCTGTCTGCAACTCACACCTAACTAATCCAACGCACCTCAGTTCCTGTTTTGTTCACAGCCAATGTAGAAGTGACTTAAACCTGCATTATCTCCAACATCCAGCAGGGGGCGACTGGTTATTAAGATAAATCAAAATGTGTAGAAGTCAATGAGAACATTCACACATTTCTAACTTGATTTATTCCCTCAGTAAACATTTTAAAATTAGTTTAATGAACATCAGGCTGTATTGCAGAAGACTTTAAACTGCAGATCAAAACCATAAACTCGGCTGGTAATTGTTTACTAAAGTAATACATTAAGTGAGAAGTATGGTCATTTCTTTATAGACTTCTACACAATCAGAGGCCGGATATTAGACTGGATATTAGAGAGAATGCAGGTTCAATGCACTACTGTCAGATTCTGCATCAGAAAAAAACAAATGTTAATGTAGAAACCAATTTAGATTAAGAAACCCAATTAGGTCAAAGTTGTTCAAGCTCTTTAAAGTGATTTAAAGTATGGTTCCTTCACACAGGCCTCTCCTTGTTTTCCACCTGAAAACCCAACGTCTTCCTCGGCTTTAGCTCAAACATAAACCCTGAGCTCTAGGTGTTTCTGGGCTGCAGACGATGGCGCCTCCTTCCTCCAACTCTAGTGATGGAGGAGAACAATGCATCGTGAACGACCAGATGGGACCCTTCACCGTCCTCTACACCCTCGTCTTCATCATTAGCGTGCCTGGAAACCTGCTGTCAGTGTGGATCTTCATCCGCAGCCGCAGAGTCAAGGTACACTTAGAAATAGTCATGGAAAGGTAGTGAGAACAGAGGCCTGACATGAGATAAGATGAAATTACATGAAGACCCTTGTAGCTCCAGCGTCTTTTTTCAATGGATTCCAATGAGAAGTGAGTGTGGTGTCCGGACAATTAAGTTAAGTTAATATATAGAGTGGTGCAGTGACGAGTCCTAAAACCAGGAAGTGAGTTAGCATTTCACCACTTCCTGTTCCCTCGTTTCATTTCATTTCATTTCAAACCTTTATTTATCCAGGTGTATCCCATTGAGATCATTGATCTCTTTTTCAAGGCAGACCTGCTCAAGTAGGTTCCACATGAAACATAAAAACACAGAACAACAAAAAGGACATCATACAGCATCATTACAGGGATTTACAATTTACAATAACTATCCACATGAACAGGTACCAATAGCTTCCGATTGAGTAGCATCCAACCGAGCTTTAAAAACATTTAGTGGCACCAGATTGCTCAGTTTCCATTTCAATTGCAGACTATTCCAAGACAGAGGAGCTGCGCATCTAAAAGCTATCTTCCCTAAGACAGTCCTAGCAGTTGGCACATTTAATAAAACCACAGCATGCGATCTCAGGCAGTAGCCACTTACAATTCTCCTTGAGATCAGGGAGCAGATGTAGGATGGAAGTTTCCCTAACATGGCTTTGTATATAAAAATGTACCAGTGACTGAGCCTCCGTACAGTTAGCGAAGGCAAACCAGCCCTTGCATACAGGGTACAGTGATGGGTTAATGCTTTACAGTTGGTCACAAATCTCAGTGCACTGTGATACGCAGCATCTAACTTGCTCAGGTAATGGGCAGGTGCATTCATATACATCAGATCACCATAGTCCAGCACAGGTAAAAAGGTCACAGTAACTAGCCTTTTCCTGGCCTCAAGCGAGAAACAGGACTTGTTCCTGTAGAAGAAACCTAGCCTAACCCTCAGCTTTTTAAGCAGGTTATTGACATGAAGTTTAAAAGTGAGACAATCATCAAGCCAGATACCAAGGTATTTGTAACAGGTAACCACTTCAAGTTTTATTCCTTGCGTAGTTACAATATCTAAAACAGGCTCTGGTGTCTTTTTAGCTTTAGAAAAGAGCATTACCTTGGTTTTATCAACATTTAAAAGAAGCTTTAGTTCAGAGAGCTGAGTCTGAATAATGTTAAAAACAGCCTGTAATTTAACACCAGCCTCCTGAATGGAGGGACCTGCACAGAACATCACGGTATCGTCCGCATAAAAATGTAAGGTTGCTCCATCGACATTTTCACCTAAACTATTGATGTATATGGAGAATAAAAGTGGACCTAAAACAGAACCTTGAGGAACACCATTAGTAATGTTTAACCACTCAGAAGACAGTCCATCAAAGTGAACACATTGGGACCTTTCAGAGAGGTAGTTCACAAACCACCCACTGCATGGCTGGATATGCCAATACTGAGTAGCCTCTGCTTTAAAATGCGATGATCGACGGTATCAAACGCTTTGGACAGGTCAATAAATAGAGCTGCACAACTCTGCTTATTATCTAAGGTACTTGTAATGTCATTCACCACTTTCATTGTGGCAGTGATGGTGCTGTGTTGCTTTCTGAAGCCTGACTGATGTTTAGACAGGATGTCATTTTTACATAAAAACACCTTTACCTGTTCACTCACTAGGCGTTCAAGAACCTTAGCCAGAACTGATAATTTAGAGATTGGCCTATAGTTATTTAATAAGGTGGCCTCCCCTCATTTTAGCAAAGGCAGGACATACGCTGACTTCCACAATTTTGGAATTGTGTTTGAGTTGAGGGAGAGGTTTAAAAGAGTAGTGAGAAGCTCCATTGGCTCTCATCTCAGAGCCAATGGGATCTCTCCATAGGGTTTTGGAAAGTAGCTGAAATAAGGTCTGTGGTTGAGACACATTGAAGAGACGGATCACGTTTTGTTCTAGGACATTAAATCCATCAGCAGTGACCCCACTGGTGATTTCTGAAGAGTGTACGTGTCTGAAAAACGATGGTTGTTACCAAGTGGCTGAATAGGACTACAGAAGTCGTGGAGGTCATTACGCCGAACACGTGAACACTCCTCTAAGTTAGTTTCTGTTCTGCTTGAAAGCAAGTCCCTGCCTCCTGAAAAGTGTTCAAACAAACACTTCAACTCGTTCCATTTAGAATCTGTGTGTTTGAATATGGATCTGAAGTTGGCGTGACGTTGAAGTCGTGCTGCTGGACTCGGCTGTAGTTCCTTTATAGCATCACGTTAGCATTTAGCTTCTGGACATTAGATTTATGATTAGAACATTATAAAAGTAGACATATGGAGATTATCCTGAACAAAACGTGCATTTATCAAACAGGTTCGTTTTCCACAGACATTATTTCCAGCTCTTTTCCAAAATCCTGGAGAAATCCTGTTGCTTTGTGTCGAGGGAACCGGCAGCTTCCTTCAGGGTGAATACGTCCTCCCTGTATTAATTCAAGTTTTAGTCCTATGCCATGCAACTTCCTGTTTTATTTCTCGTTTCAGATCACTTAACTTCCTCTTGTCTTACCTTGTGTAAATATACAGTAGTCTACGTCTCCCTTTGTCCTGTTCCAGTTCATCTTGTCTCGTGATGCTAAGTCTGCGGTCCATTTAGCATTTTGTGATCCTCAGGTTCTCAGCTTTTTATCCTCAAAGTCAGCGCTTTTGTGTTTTTTGCATTTCTATCCTCCCTCCATATAGTTGCACCTGGTGTTGTTCATTTGAGTCCCGAGTCTTTTTTCAATCGTAACACCGAGCGCACGCCGGCGGAAGCTGCCACCTCCAGAAAAACCGAAGCGCCCAGTGTTTTTTATTGTCTGAGTGCTGCCTTTTTTTCAGCTCCTGGCTGAAAATAATTTGTACTTTTCAGAAAAGCGCTGGTTTATAATTGTTAGAAAAATCTCACTTGTCACCGGTTTGAGCTTCAATATCAACACCTCTGCTTATAATCCCTGAGTTGCCCTTTGTGTGGTTGTGTATTTAAAGGTATGTGTGTGTGTGTGTGTGTGTGTGTGTGTGTGTGTGTGTGTGTGTGTGTGTGTGTGTGTGTGTGTGTGTGTGTGTGTGTGTGTGTGTGTGTGTGCAGCAGCGCAGCCTCAGTGTGTATCTTCTGAACCTGCTGCTCTCCGACCTCCTGCTGCTCCTCGCCCTCCCCTTTAAGATCCTGAAGGACGGGGGGGCAGCTCCGTGGAGCCTGAAGGTGTTTCACTGCCAGGCCAGCGCCGTCACGCTCTACATCAGCCTGTACGCCTCCATCGCCTTCCTCGCCTTCATCATCACCGACTGCTACCTGCAGGTAACATAAGATAACATACGATAAGATAAGATAAGATAAGACGTCTCTTGATGATGTTTCTCTGTCTCCCTGTTAGTGTAAAAGAATAACATGTAATCTCATGGTCCTTTCTTAGTTTATGTACAGTACTAGAGACTGAAGCAACACGTCTACATCCAGTTATAACAATACAGCCTCAATGTTTAAGTCTTTAAACGTTTTAAAGAGATACTATGGTACTAAAACCTGGTTAAAAGAGTGCTTTTTAGCAGAAGAGCAGATTTTGAGCGTTCACGTCCTCTCACTGACTGCTACCTGCAGGTAAGACTGATTCAATACATCTAGAAGGCAAACTATTCATTAACCGCACGATAGAGACCGCATGGGGAATTCTGGGTGAGAAAATGTACCCAAGATTCGCCGTATGGCTTTGAATCTTTTGTTTAAGAGTTTTGTTTAGTATTCTGTCAGTTTTTCTATAAATAAACTGTGTGATGCCCCTGTGGGTTCATCAGTAGAGAGGAGGTGGCTGTGCTGTGGTGATTGGTGATTGCAGTAACTCAGGGCACCTGGGTCTGGTGTCCTGCAGCTATTTAACGCCTCTCTGCTCCTCTCTGTTCTCTCTCTGCTTCTCCCTGCAGGCACACCGGTTTTGTTGAGTATGATAGGAGTTTATTCAGTTGCTTTACTTTGTGCACTTCAACACTCTCACACACATACATGTCCATACAATCCTCACCCTGCATTTACATTACTGATACCACTGACTTCCACACCTCATACTTTACTGGTTTTGACTTGTTTGTCTTAAATAAACACCTTTAACTACCCGTTGATATGTTGTGTCTCCTTTTTGTTGTGGCCTTTTGAGCCAGGTCGCAACAAATGGGGGCTCGTCCAACGGGTTATTTGTTTAAAAAGTTTGTGTAGTGCTCAGAGCACATGGTGTCATTAAGCAGCTGATTCATTGTTGTGGTCCAGCTGTGTGCTGGCTTGTCGCTGCTATTTGGGGGACACATCATGTCTTTTGGGTTTTAGGAGGCTGTAGTGTTTGACATGTCGTCAGGTTTTGTGTGCCAATCAGAAGGTAAGATGTTGCTGTTTGTTACGCTTTTGTAAAAGAGATTTTCCCCGCTAGGCTTAAGTGGCGTTTCCCCTTGGGTTGCGTCTGTTTTTTGTTTTTTTTCATAGTGTTGTGGCGACGTGGTTAGTGTCAGCTGTTTTCGGACAGCTGTCTCGGGGGCACGTCCGCGTGAGTTCTTGGTGTTACATGCGTGCAGGTTGCTCCATAACTCCGCCGGGTTCCAGTGCGTAATTACCCACCGCAAGCCACATGAAGACTAGGTGAGATTAGGAAGATTTTGTTTAGGCAGTTAGGGGGAAATTCTCTGTTGGGTTAATCTTATGCCCATGCGTGTTGGCAGGTTAATACTTTGCTTTCTGATTGGTTATTATGACTTCTTTGTCAGCGTTTGTGGATGCGCCCTCAGTGTCTTTCTTAGATGATTGCCAGAAGGCGCAGTTGGTCGAAATAGCAGAGCACTATAACATTGCTGTTGTGGGGAGCAAGCGGAAACATGACATTAAAACTGTCATTGTGTCATCTTTGTTTGAGCAGGGGGTGTTGCAGAAGAGTGAGTCTGGTGCAGCAGGGTTCGTGCCGGTAGTGGTTCAGACAGCTGGTTTAACGTTCGAGCAGCAAAAGGAGCTTTTGGCCATGCAGTTTGATCAGGAGAGATTGCGGTTGGAGTTGAGGTTGGAGCAGGAGAAGTTGCAGTTGGAGATAAGGGGTCAGCAGCAGGAGGTAGAGAAGCATTTAGAGGTGGAGAAGGTGCTGGAGGTGGAAAAGATGAAATGTGAGGTGGAACATGCTAGATTACGGCTGATGGGAGAGGGCAAGTTTTCTCCAGGGGAGGATGGTGGTGATAGGTCGGCATCAGGCAGTGGCGATATCATTTCTTACTTGCGATTAGTGCCAAAGTTCAATGAGCGTGACCCGGACATTTTTTTCACTCTATTTGAACGCATAGCAGAGGCAAGAAACTGGTCAGATTCGGACAGAGTGCTGTTACTTCAGTGTGTACTCACTGGGCGAGCACAGGAAGCCTATTCAGCTGTTTGTGGCGAAAATGCTTTGGACTATGATAGAGTAAAATCAGCGGTGTTGAAGTCTTACGAACTGGTTCCTGAAGCGTATCGTCAAAGGTTCAGAAGTTGGGTCAAGGGAGATAAACAGACACATGTGGAGTTTATCCGTGATTTAACTTCTCATTTTCAGCGGTGGTGCGCGGCAGCAAAGGTTGCAAGTTTTGACGGTCTTTGTGAGCTCATTGTCTTGGAACAATTTAAAGACATTCTCCCTCAGCGTGTGGCCACTTATGTGAATGAACAGAAGCCTTCCACCGCGTTTAGAGCTGCTGAATTAGCGGACGATTTTGTGTTGACACATAAGGGCAGTTTTACTGAGAAGTATTCTAGGGGTGATTGGAAACGTGGAGAAGACAATGGCTATGCCCGCGGTGGTGCAAAGTTTTCACCAGGCTCCTCCCGTAGATTTGTAGGTCCAGGGCGATCCGAGGGCGCCAGAGTGGGCCAATGTCATTATTGCCGAGAAGAGGGTCATTGGAAGGAGCGGTGTCCGTTGCTGGAACCTGAGGGGAAGCCTCGTTCTTCATCACATGCTCCAGCCATGTGTTGTTCTGCCGTTTTGGTTAAAAAGCCGCAGGGTGTAAGATCGGGCATGGTGCCTGTTAAGAAGCTGGTTTGTGCCGACTTGGAGGTGGGTTCTGTTTTTGAGCCGTTCATAACGGAAGCCGTTGTATCAATGGTCGGTAGTGACAAGTATGTTCCGATTAAGGTGTTGCGTGACACAGCAGCTAGATACTCATTTATTGTTGAGTCCGTGTTGCCTTTTTCGTCAGAGACAGAAACAGGGGATTTTGTGCTGATTAGGGGCATGGAGATGGGCTTGATTCCTGTGCAACGTCATACAGTAGTGCTGGATTGTGAGCTGGTACGGGGAGTTGTGTCTATCGGCGTGCGTCCCGCGTTGCCACTTGATGGGGTACAGATGATTTTGGGCAACGATCTAGCTGGTAGTGCTGTGTGGGCGGGTGTGCCACCGCCTGTGGTGATTTCCAGGCCGTTGGCATCTGTAGAGCCAGATGAGAGCGGTTTGCAATTTCCAAGTGTGTCTCCAGTTTATACTGTTACGCGTGCGCAGAGCCGTAGGATGTCGACTGGCCTGCCTGTTTCGGAGTCTGGAAAATGTGGTCCAGCACGGTCCTTGGACTTTGAGATCGGGACAAAGAAGAAGGAGAAGAAAGAGAGGAAACCCTGCAAAGCGAAGAAGAGGAGGCCGAAGAAGAGGAGGCCGAAGGAGGTCGGCGCGCCCAAGAGGCCGATGAGCGCCTACATGCTGTGGCTCAACGCCAGCCAACCCAAGGAGGAGTGGGACAGTGGCGGCGGAGGAGGAGCGTCCTCCAGTCCTAAGAAGGAAATTAAAAAAGCTGGAATTAAGAAGGATATTGGGTTGTCGTGGATCCCTTTGGGGCCCCGTCTTAAGGGGGGGGCTGTGATGCCCCTGTGGGTTCATCAGTAGAGAGGAGGTGGCTGTGCTGTGGTGATTGGTGATTGCAGTAACTCAGGGCACCTGGGTCTGGTGTCCTGCAGCTATTTAACGCCTCTGCTCCTCTCTGTTCTCTCTCTGCTTCTCCCTGCAGGCACACCGGTTTTGTTGAGTATGATAGGAGTTTATTCAGTTGCTTTACTTTGTGCACTTCAACACTCTCACACACATACATGTCCATACAATCCTCACCCTGCATTTACATTACTGATACCACTGACTTCCACACCTCATACTTTGCTGGTTTTGACTTGTTTGTCTTAAATAAACACCTTTAACTACCCGTTGATATGTTGTGTCTCCTTTTTGTTGTGGCCTTTTGAGCCAGGTCGCAACAACTGCAATATCTGATCATTAATGTGGATGCGCGTTGATTTTTCTGACCGCTCATAACAATGCTATCTGATGGTCTCCTCCCCCCCCCAGGACTGCACCTCGCTGTGCTCCATGCGGCTGCAGGAGGTGGGCTTCTCCTGGCTGCTGTCTGTGGTGGTCTGGATGCTGCTGCTCCTCATCATGGTGCCAAACATGGCTCTGCCCATTCAGCACGTTCAGGTACCACTGCTGCAAAAACTGCTATAGCTACAGCTGCTCCTGCTGCTGCAAAAAAAAACTAACGTTAGGCTATAAAGGAACTTCAGCACGGTCACATGACTTCATGTCACCACCGCTAAGCTAAAGGTGGCTAATGTTGGGCTATAAAGGAACTACAGCGCGGTCACATGACTTCACGTCACCACCGCTAAGTTAAAGGTGGCTAATGTTGGGCTATAAAGGAACTACAGCACGGTCACATGACTTCACGTCATCACCGCTAAGCTAAATGTGGCTAATGTTGGGCTATAAAGGAACTACAGCACGGTCACATGACTTCACGTCACCACCGCTAAGCTAAAGGAGGCTAATGTTGGGATATAAAGGAACTACAGCACGGTCACATGACTTCACGTCACCACCGCTAAGCTAAAGGAGGCTAATGTTGGGATATAAAGGAACTACAGCACTGTCACATGACTTCACGTCACCACCGCTAAGCTAAAGGAGGCTAATGTTGGGCGTGATGATGTTTAGTCATCTCATTTAGACACTTGTTAGCAACCGCAGTTTTTAAATTCACCAGTGGGGTATTTACTTACTTATTTAATGATGTAGAACGAATCGTTAACATTTCTTCAGCTTGTGTTAACTTCAGACCTTATTTCAGGATAACGTCCACACCATGGAGACAGGAAATGCTAAAAATGCTAACTCGTTTCAGGGTTTCAGGACATATTCCTGCACCCTTGTAACTATGACTAATGCTTCTCTGTGTGTTTAGGAGCAGCGTTTCCTCAGCTGTTCGTCTCTGAAGAAGGGCATCAGCCTCCACTGGCACGCGTTGACCGTGGTCCTCTGCACGGCGCTGTTCCTGAACGCCTCGTTCTCCGTGCTGCTCTCCAGCTTCCTGGCTCTCCGGAGGCTCCTTGGCAACAAAGACCCCCTGCTGAGGGCAGATTCCCGGCGGGCGGCGGTCAGCGTGACGGCCGTGGCGTTGGCGTACATCGTGGGCTTCGTTCCGTACCACGTGGTGCGAGCTCCGTACACTCTGACGCAGACTAAAGTCATCACTGAGTGCAGCGTCAGGAGGAAGCTGTTCCTGGGGAAGGAGGCCACGCTGCTGCTGAGCATCCTGCATCTCTGTTTCGATCCGCTCATCTTCTATTACCTCCATGAGCCTTTCAGACAGACGCTACGCAACATGATGCCCTGCTGGAGGAAGAAGAGGAGCGAGGAAGAGGGAAAGGCTGCAGAAGAAGAGACTGCAGAGGGAAAGGCTGCAGTCGAACAAGATCTTCAATCTACTTTGATTTGACCTAAAACATGATCTTTGTAGACGATATATTTGATCATATTTTTATATTGCTGTGTCTAAATGTTCCCATTAAGGAGTCTTTGTAAAGCACTGACTCTCGAATGGTGGCACCAAGTCTGGCTGCAGTTTTTATATTTCAGTTTGTCCTGTATTTAACTCACCAAAGCACATGATTTAAAGGTCCCCTATTATAATGTTTTTCATCAATATATTATAGGTCTCAGATATATCCAGAGCCTGTCTCTGATTGGCTGAAACACCAAACAGATCATTGCAGCATCCCATAATCCCCTCTGTTTCAGCCCTGTTTCCAAAGTGCTGATTCTGTGTCTGTAGCTTTAAATGCTAATGAGCTGCTGCTGGCCACGCCCCTCTGAGAGATGATTGGTTTAAAGAAACACAATGGTGTTCTAGGAGGAGATTCAGGTGATAAGGTGGGGGGGGGGGGGGGGTACGTTGGTTGGTGATTGGCTAATGATTACACAACCCCAAAAAACATTGTGTTAGTGCTGTTTTTTACACCATGTTTATTGTTCTGCCCTCTGGTGTTCACAGTGTGTAATTACACTCTTGTTTTACTTAAGTATATTTTGATGGTGTTTTGCATTTCACAGAGTATTTCTACACTGATGTATTACAACTTTTACTTAAAATGTACTTCATCCACCACATATTTACTGTACTGTACTGCATTTTTACTACTCATACTTTACACTTCATAAATCAACTGCTTTTATTTAAATGATAATTATTGTGTCCTTTATTGCTGGTATATAACTACATGTAGATCATCTACTGATACTCACATTTAGAAAGTTCATATTTGAAAGTTACTATGCTACTATGTCTGTTTTAAAACCTTCCAGTGGTCACAATGTTTTATTTTTAGAGAGTTTTATTTTCAAAGTTAGTGCTGTTTTGAACATAACAAATTGAGGCTTAAAAATATGAGAAGACTGATCAATACCTCCATAATCTTCAGTGTGGTTTCCTATGAATCTTCCAAAACTTCCAAACACCTTGTCCTGGGCATAGTTTCTACAGCATAGACTGTGCAACAGTACAGTAGGCCCACACAAACTGCAGAACACCGGGGCTTTGAGAACACTCAAATGTACTTAAAATGATT
Source organism: Pogonophryne albipinna (assembly GCA_028583405.1). Lineage (NCBI taxonomy): Eukaryota > Metazoa > Chordata > Actinopteri > Perciformes > Artedidraconidae > Pogonophryne > Pogonophryne albipinna. The sequence goes on from CM053252.1 coordinate 2,900,092, forward strand.
TAATTCCCATTTAACCTGTTAAGGGGCTTTTTCCCTCCGTTTTTTTTCTCACGAAACGGTGTCTCAGGGCTTCTTAAAATGTAATAAACTATTCATGTGTCCTACTCATTTAACGGGAAGAAACTCAGCTAACTGATGATATGAACCCTGTTTACCGAAACAAAACACAAGCCTCACAAGAAGCGTCTAGAGCCCTGAGCGAAAAAATGCTAGGTATAAATCAATCGATATACTTATCGGATATGCACAAACAAGCTTAGCTAACAAGCTGAGATTCCACAGATCATAGAAATATAAGTGTCATCACTGAGCGATCAGAACTTGCGACAGGCGAAGCAAATACAGACATCGCACGATGTAGCTTTAGGTAGCAAAACACGGAGAAATGCTCACCTTTTGCTGTTATTCTGATCAAAAACGAGAAAAACTTGTTAACTAAAGGTTAATCCAGCGCCATATAGATAGAAGAGTTACGACAACGGAAGTCCAAAAGCGGTTATCGTCACGTGGTTCATGTAGACGAGGATCGTTCCCCGGAAGTTCATGGCGGGCAATGTGAATGCATTGATAACAGGAGATAGAACTACGATTTTTGGTAATTATTAGTGAATAAAGGTTTTGATTTGCAATATTTATACAACAAATCGATATGTGTATGTATTTACATCAATAGGTTTTAAAATATAAAATAGAATTTGCTAATATTAAGTGATAATATTAGGATTAGTGTGAACAACTAGTTTACATGTTAGGCTAACAGTGCCTTGGTTAAAGAGCCTGTTGCTGTTTATTTATAGCTTTGAATTCTTTAAAACCAATATTATCTTCTTAAACTTGTATGGTAGTCAGGAGCATCACTTTCTAATGTTTATTGATATATTTAGAGGGAGGGGATCTAAAGTAATGCTTTAAAATTCAGATTAGATTCCTTTCTACCATTTTCTTAAATTCATGGTAGTTTCAGTAATCCCATGGTAATTGAGGACACAAGTTATCTAAATGACTAATGTCATCTTTATGGCTTTCAGAAAGGACAGGAGACCGACAGGTGACTATCAAAGGACTAGCAGCAGCAGCAGCAGCAGCAGCATGATGATGTTAAATGTGTTGTTTTAGGAACATCCATTGCAAATACATGAAATTTAATAAACATTGAATAGCATATCATGCAGTTTGTCTGTGCCTTTTCCTCCGTGTTGTCCTGGTTTGCTGTGCTGCCTCCTAGTCTCCACCATGGTTTGCTGTGCTGCCTCCTAGTCTCCACCAAGGTTTGCTGTGCTGCCTCCTAGTCTCCACCAAGGTTTGCTGTGCTGCCTCCTAGTCGCCCCCATGGTTTGCTGTGCTGCCTCCTAGTCTCCACCATGGTTTGCTGTGCTGCCTGGGGATGCTCCAATCGCTCAGAGAAAGGAGTACGAATGTACGGCTTCCCCACTGACACAGAGCGGAGGAAGCAGGAGCAATTTCACGACCAACAGCAAAAAAATATGTGATTTATATACAAACACTGCATTTGCACTTTTTCACAAAACGAAAACCACACCATTGGGAAAGCTTAATGTTTTGTTTAATACAAAAAAACAGGGAAAGGCTTGAAAAACACTGAGAGTTGAGACTCAGGGTGCAGGGTGAGGGTCTCAGTGCAGGTAGTCAGGCTCCATTGAATCCCCCTCTGGTTCTTGTGCTGAAAGAGGGAGTAACAGACAGGAGAAAGGGTTATACACACCTATATAGCACACCTATATAGCACACCTATTGGATGGGAAATTGCCTTGGGGAGATAAGGTGTGGTCTCTGTTCCCAACTGAAGTTATGGAACTTTATTATTTGTGAATTTAACAAAGTATGACAAATGGCATCAGTAACAGATGTGATATGAATTTCTATAAAGTTGTCTCACATTCTTGGTCATATTTTATATACAGTATGTAATGAGTATAACATGTCCAGTAAGTATAAAGTGTTTCCTAATACTGTGTATTCAACCACTATGGAATATGTATGTGGGCAGACAAAACTGAGTTGTTCTGTGTGTGAAGTAACCTCAAGTCACTCCGCAGGCACATTGTGATGCAGACCAGTTTGTCAAGACAAAAAAGGGCAAGACTAGGCTGAGAGCAGAGGCTATACCCACCATCTTCGTGCATCGCCCTGTGGTCAAAAAGAGAAGGGCCCCTGCACCACGATTCACCCCGGGACCTGTATCTACAAAGCCCATAGCTCATGATCACAGCGATAGTGTGAAAGGTGACACAGGTATAATAAGTATGAACTCTTAGTAACAAA
>CM053252.1:2903374-2908374 GCA_028583405.1 Pogonophryne albipinna
CCACTTCACGGCGTATACTGCCACCTGGAGTCCCCGGCCGGAAGTCCCCGGAGTTGGGGACTTGGCTTCAGTAGAAGCTGCTGGGACTCCCAGCAGCTTCGACTGAAGCCTTCCGAGTAAATCGCCTGAATGCCGACACCTCCTCATCTCCACCGCTCCCATGTTTTATTTTGTGTTGCCATAAGTTAGTCTCTCTGCGTTTTCTGCGCTGGGCTAATGCTAATGCTAATAATGCTAATGCGAGGATAATAAAATGGCGGCTTCACAAAACTTTTTGGGAGTGTTACGGGGCGTGGTTTGCAATCGACCCAGCCAATCAGACATAGGAACCTTTTTCTCCCACGGAAGTACCTGCTCTCTAGCAGGGACGGAAAAGGGGGTGAAAGGTTCTGATGAACTAAGTTCTAGTTCCGGCTCTTTTTGGTGTGAACGCGACATTTCGGAACTAAAGTGGGAAAAGTACTGCGGTGTGAACGCGCCTATTTCTTCAGAAGTTTTCATCACAAACGTCATCTTATCAATTTAGCTTCTTTAAGCTGGTCCTTTCTTCATGGTCAACTCATGCTATATCGTGTTTAGCTAATCCAACATCACCAAAGCTGTGTTTTCTATGGAATTATTTTTGGTTTGAGAATGATCACTTTCTGTGGCATGTCATCGCACGATCAACTCTTCTTATACAGATCATTATGACGTCACACTCTAACAATACAACACTAACATGTCAGAGTCTATTAGTAGTTACTTTTGAAAAATATGTTGTGTTTTCTATTGTCGTTTTGTTTTCTTGGAAGCAGGATTACTGAAAAAAACACCATCAGTTTTTGATGTTAATAAGGACTTTATGTAGTATAACATTCAGTGTTTAAAGACTTCATTAGGGTTATATCAAACATGTTAAAAGCAGGTTGTAGTCTGTTTCAGAGTCAGTGGAGAATACAACTGTGTCTTACCTTCAGAGCTGCAGGATCCCCGTTTGGTGCAGAGAGAAGAAGAAGAAGAGAGACAGAGATATTTACAACACGTTAGTTTTGCTTCAGTCACATCCTGGATAATGTCCTCTCTCCCTCACCTGAGCCTAATCCTTTTATACTTCTGCCTTCTTTGGATTAAAGACTCCACTAAACCCCTTCTTGTCTGCTTGTGATATTGAGTCTTGTGTTCTTGCTGCTGCCGGTGATAATGCATGATAAGTTTAGCCAAAGAAAATATATAAAAAACCTCTATGTGTCTCTTTGTAATGTCCACAGCACTAATTACATGTGGCTGTTGATTGTGTATATATATGTATATACGTATTTGTATATATATATTTGTATTTTGTACTCCTCTGGATTGTGGGAAACGGTATTCCGATCTCTCTCTCTGTACACACAAACTGAAAGATTGACAATACAGTTGACTTTGATATATAATAAGTAGACTTCATTAACAACACTAACTATGTGCACATGGAAGTATACTGAGTACACTTGATGGCTCCTGATTGTGTTTAGACGTCTCCTTCTTTGATTTAATGTATTGATTTGTTCATAAGGCCTTCAGTTTGAATGTGTTGAATGAACTAATGATTAAAGTGTGCCTTATATCTGGAGGATCTGGCTTTATCAACTGCAACTGATTTCTGCATTTTGACACCGAAACTCAACACAGCAAGTACAAAGAAAAGGTATCTTGCTGTTGAACTGATGTGTCCTTTGTCTTTAGTTCAGGACATGTGAGATGCATTGTGGGTGCAGCTGTCAGAGAGATTAACGTGTCTCTCACCGCTGGGATGAAACGCCGCCTCGATGTCTTTAGCCGGAGCTGGAAGAGAAAGAGAGAGAAACAGCTGGAGAGGAGGAACAACCAGATGTGTGTGTGGAGCGGACTGAAGGCGTGTGTGTTTATATGAACGGTGTGTGTGTACCAGAGGTGGGAAGTAGTGGAGTACAAATACTTTGTTACTGCACTGAAGTACATGTTTCTGGTATCAGTACTTTACTCAACTACTTATTTTTCTGACAACTTTTTACTTTTACTTCTTACATGTTGAATACAAGTACCTGTACTTTCTACTTCTTACATGTTGAACCCAAATACCTGTACTTTCTACTTCTTACATGTTGAACCCAAATACCTGTACTTTCTACTTCTTACATGTTGAACACAAATACCTGTACTTTCTACTTCTTACATTTTGAACTCAAATACCTGTACTTTCTACTTCTTACATGTTGAACTCAAATACCTGTACTTTCTACTTCTTACATGTTGAACCCAAATACCTGTACTTTCTACTTCTTACATGTTGAACACAAATACCTGTACTTTCTACTTCTTACATGTTGAACACAAATACCTGTACTTTCTACTTCTTACATGTTGAACACAAATACCTGTACTTTCTACTTCTCACATGTTGAACCCAAATACCTGTACTTTCTACTTCTTACATGTTGAACACAAATACCTGTACTTTCTACTTCTTACATGTTGAACCCAAATACCTGTACTTTCTACTTCTTACATGTTGAACTCAAATACCTGTACTTTCTACTTCTTACATGTTGAACCCAAATACCTGTACTTTCTACTTCTTACATGTTGAACTCAAATACCTGTACTTTCTACTTCTTACATGTTGAACCCAAATACCTGTACTTTCTACTTCTTACATGTTGAACCCAAATACCTGTACTTTCTACTTCTTACATGTTGAACCCAAATACCTGTACTTTCTACTTCTTACATGTTGAACTCAAATACCTGTACTTTCTACTTCTTACATGTTGAACTCAAATAACTGTACTTTCTACTTCTTACATGTTGAACCCAAATACCTGTACTTTCTACTTCTTACATGTTGAACCCAAATACCTGTACTTTCTACTTCTTACATGTTGAACTCAAATACCTGTACTTTCTACTTCTTACATGTTGAACTCAAATACCTGTACTTTCTACTTCTCACATGTTGAACCCAAATACCTGTACTTTCTACTTCTTACATGTTGAACTCAAATACCTGTACTTTCTACTTCTTACATGTTGAACCCAAATACCTGTACTTTCTACTTCTTACATGTTGAACTCAAATACCTGTACTTTCTACTTCTTACATGTTGAACCCAAATACCTGTACTTTCTACTTCTTACATGTTGAACCCAAATACCTGTACTTTCTACTTCTTACATGTTGAACCCAAATACCTGTACTTTCTACTTCTTACATGTTGAACCCAAATACCTGTACTTTCTACTTCTTACATGTTGAACTCAAATACTGTACTTTCTACTTCTTACATGTTGAACTCAAATACCTGTACTTTCTACTTCTTACATGTTGAACCCAAATACCTGTACTTTCTACTTCTTACATGTTGAACTCAAATACCTGTACTTTCTACTTCTTACATGATGAACTCAAATACCTGTACTTTCTACTTCTTACATAGTTGAACTCAAATACCTGTACTTTCTACTTCTTACATGTTGAACTCAAATACCTGTACTTTCTACTTCTTACATGTTGAACCCAAATACCTGTACTTTCTACTTCTTACATGTTGAACTCAAATACCTGTACTTTCTACTTCTTACATGATGAACTCAAATACCTGTACTTTCTACTTCTTACATGATGAACTCAAATACCTGTACTTTCTACTTCTTACATGTTGAACTCAAATACCTGTACTTTCTACTTCTTACATGATGAACTCAAATACCTGTACTTTCTACTTCTTACATGTTGAACCCAAATACCTGTACTTTCTACTTCTTACATGTTGAACTCAAATACCTGTACTTTCTACTTCTTACATGTTGAACTCAAATACCTGAACTTTCTACTTCTCTCATTTCCCAAACAGCTGGTTCCTTTAGTCTGAATGTGTGTTTGGTGGCGTGATCATTATTCTTTAGAGTCATTGCGTGCCTATTGATTTGAACACGATCCGTGTATCCATCATTTCCTGGTCTTCTCTAAAGAAGAGGGACCAATGGAAACGTTGTCATGTTGCCGTTGTTCAGCATGGAAACATTCATTAGCTAACAATGACATTATTGTTCTATTAATATAAAGGGAGGTCAGGTACTCTTTAAAACAGCTGCTAGTTATGGGTACTTTTTACAGAAGTACATTTCAAAGTTCTTTACTTTCACTTGAGTAAAGAAGTTTAGTCAGTACTTTTAGTAGTAGAGTATTTTTAAACACGAGTATCTGTACTTCTACTTGAATAAAGGATGTGTTTACTTTTGCCATCTCTGGGGTGTGTGTGTGTGTGTGTGTGTGTGTGTGTGTGTGTGTGTGTGTGTGTGTGTGTGTGTGTGTGTGTGTCTGTGTGTGTGTGGGGGGGGGTGTGTGGGGGTGTGTGTGTGTGTGTGTGTGTGTGTGTGTGTGTGTGTGTGTGTGTGTGTGTGTGTGTGTGTGTGTGTGTGTGTGTGTACCTGATCGTCGTCTGGAGCGCTGTCTGTACGGCAGGTTTCCCTCCAGCAGCAGAGGAAGACCCTTCCTGGTTTTCTCCGGAGTGTAGGTCAGCTGAGAGGGCTCTGCAGGGAGAGGAGGTCAAACAGTCAATCAGATCCATGAGATCAATGCTGTCCCACTTGCTACCAGAGGGGGGAGAAGTACTCAGATCATGTACTTGAGTAAAAGTAGAAGTACTCAGATCGTGTACTTGAGTAAAAGTAGAAGTACTCAGATCTTGTACTTGAGTAAAAGTAGAAGTACTCAGATCGTGTACTTGAGTAAAAGTAGAAGTACTCAGATCGTGTACTTGAGTAAAAGTAGAAGTACTCAGATCGTGTACTTGAGTAAAAGTAGAAGTACTCAGATCTTGTACTTGAGTAAAAGTAGAAGTACTCAGATCATGTACTTGAGTAAAAGTAGAAGTACTCAGATCATGTACTTGAGTAAAAGTAGAAGTACTCAGATCATGTACTTGAGTAAAAGTAGAAGTACTCAGATCGTGTACTTGAGTAAAAGTAGAAGTACTCAGATCTTGTACTTGAGTAAA
>CM053252.1:2913374-2925392 GCA_028583405.1 Pogonophryne albipinna
AGTACTCAAATCTTGTACTTGAGTAAAAGTAGAAGTACTCAGATCTTGTACTTGAGTAAAAGTAGAAGTACTCAGGTCTTGTACTTGAGTAAAAGTAGAAGTACTCAGATCTTGTACTTGAGTAAAAGTAGAAGTACTCAGATCTTGTACTTGAGTAAAAGTAGAAGTACTCAGATCTTGTACTTGAGTAAATGTAGAATAACTCAGGTCTTGTACTTGAGTAAAAATAGAAGTACTCAGATCTTGTACTTGAGTAAAAGTACTCAGATCTTGTACTTGAGTAAAAGTAGAAGTACTCAGATCTTGTACTTGAGTAAAAGTAGAAGTACTCAGGTCTTGTACTTGAGTAAAAGTAGAAGTACTCAGATCTTGTACTTGAGTAAAAGTAGAAGTACTCAGATCTTGTACTTGAGTAAAAGGAGAAGTACTCAGGTCTTGTACTTGAGTAAAAGTAGAAGTACTCAGATCTTGTACTTGAGTAAAAGTAGAAGTACTCAGATCTTGTACTTGAGTAAAAGTAGAAGTACTCAGATCTAGTACTTGAGTCGAAGTAGAAGTACTCAGATCTAGTACTTGAGTCGAAGTAGAAGTATCAGAGAATAGGATACTCTGTTACAGTAAAAAGTCTAATGTCAGATAACTATTATTTTTTTCAGTTTGTGAACAATTTATTTGACTTAGAATCGAATATGAATTAAAAATATATGCATTAATTACAGGAATTTCATTCAGATTGAGTTTGTTGTCATCCTTTTGATTGAGTTGAACACTCTGGTTATTCACTTCCTGCATGGCCAGTTCAAACACTGTGAGGAAAGTGTGCAATATACTAAACTAAATAAATAAACACGTTTAATTTGTTTTAGTTTAATCCCAAATACACGAGATGAATAATGTGTTTTAATAGTTCATATTGTGGGATCCTCTCAAGCTGAACGTCCTGCAGGATTGACTTCTTTACGCATTTCCTTGTGATGTTTTAAGTGTAGTGATGAGTTTGTGTGATGGCCAGCAGAGGGCGCTAACCACTAACACTACTATCGAAGCTCTCTTCTGATTAAAGTACAATAATACAAAAGATATACTACAATATACGATATCTCAGAATCAACGTCAACCAGCAGGTTTTCAGAAAGGAGGTGTTTGCCTCAAAGAAGGAGAACGTGAGGTTTAAAGTATGAACAAATATAGAAATATGATAAACAACATGATTGTTAAACTAGTATACAATCCAGAAATGTGTGTGGGAAATATAGATGTATAAAAAAGGAAATAGAATTATTAAATGACAAATTACTTTTATTAGTATTCCTAATTTCCCCTTCTACTACAACTACAAATAATATCGTTCTATTATTATAACGACTTCTTGGATTTGTTTAGCTTCCACATTGCCAGAACTGCAGGAACAAGTGTTTTCCAACTTTGACTGTATTCCATTAATATGGAGGATGCTTCCTTTATGCAGAAATGCAGCACATCTTTGCCCAATTACACACTTTGCACCTAAAACGTGCCCATTACAACCTGCAACTAGCTCCATGTTAGCTTTGGAGCTAATCAGGGAGGGGTTAGTGCTTCATTTTCACTTTCACACACTTTTACATTAAAGCCTTCCGACCCAGGGATCGAACCGACAACCTCTCGTTGAAAATCACACTTATCTAACTTCAATCCTCCTCCTCCTCTCACCTTCATCGGCAGAGAGGCGGGATGGTTCTCTACGATCAGCCTCTTCAGGTAATGAACCCACAGCCTCTTCTCCTCCTGGTTCTTCGTCTGCACCAATCAGAACGGAGGAAACAAAGTAGGAGGAGTTATACCTCCATCTCTTCAGATTAACTGATAGATAGATAGATAGAGATAGATAGATAGAGAGATGGATAGAGAGATGGATAGATGGATAGATAGAGAGATAGATAGAGAGATGGATAGATGGATAGATAGAGAGATAGATAGATGGAGAGATAGAGAGATAGATAGATGGAGAGATAGAGGGATAGAGAGATGGATAGAGAGATGGATAGATGGATAGATAGAGAGATAGATAGATGCAGAGATAGAGGGATAGAGAGATAGATAGATGCAGAGATAGAGGGATAGAGGGATAGAGAGATAGATAGATAGAGAGATGGATATATAGAGGGATAGAGAGATAGATAGATAGAGAGATAGATAGATGGAGAGATAGAGGGATAGAGAGATGGATAGATAGAGAGATGGATAGATGGAGAGATAGAGGGATAGAGAGATGGATAGATAGAGGGATAGAGAGATGGATAGATGGATAGATAGAGAGATAGATAGATGGAGAGATAGAGAGATAGATAGATGGAGAGATAGAGGGATAGAGAGATGGATAGATAGAGAGATAGATAGATGGAGAGATAGAGAGATAGAGAGATGGATAGATAGAGGGATAGAGAGATGGATAGATAGAGAGATGGATATATAGAGAGATGGATATATAGAGGGATAGAGAGATAGATGGAGAGATAGAGGGATAGAGAGATGGATAGATAGAGAGATGGATAGAGAGATGGATAGATGGATAGATAGAGAGATAGATGGAGAGATAGAGGGATAGAGAGATGGATAGATAGAGAGATGGATAGAGAGATGGATAGATGGAGAGATAGAGGGATAGAGAGATTGAGAGATAGAGGGATAGAGAGATGGATAGATAGAGAGATGGATATATAGAGGGATAGAGAGATAGATAGATAGAGAGATGGATATATAGAGAGATAGATAGATGGAGAGATAGAGGGATAGAGAGATAGATAGATAGAGAGATGGATATATAGAGAGATAGAGGGATAGAGAGATAGATAGAAGAAACTGAGTACAGAAAAAGAATATATGACACATAATATTTTCTAAGTGGAGAGCTGTGCAGAAAATCCATATCATAAAAAACATGGCCTGCATGCCTTTAGATAGATATTGCAAATCTTTTGAATGCATTTGTGGAAGGTGTTCTTCTTCTTCTAAGATGTTGAACAGTTATATCTCTCTCCCAGAGTCTCAGACTGCAGCCACACGAGAACGGTAACGCAAACGAACAGAAATCGATATCAAAAAAGTCTCCCGTCCACACGCAATAGGCACCAGCAACGTGTCCTTCCACACGAGACCGCTCGACCCGCTGGAGACGCTGTAGTACATATGCCGGGCCTGTAAGTGGCGCTGTACTTCCGCCACAAAATACACCAGAAGCAGCGAAGAAGACTTCCGAGCATGGTTGCCATGGTTGCCCTTCTGTTTATTCTCCGCGGTGGATTTAGTAGCAGAGGTGGGGAGAGGCAGGGCTCTTTGTCTCCGTCAGCAGCAGCTGATCTCTGATCTCTCTCTCCGGTCCGATTAGACTTCACTCGCGTTTATGTCCATATCGATCAGAGCTAGTTCTAGCTAATGGTATGACTGCCTGAGTGTCAAAGGACCTAAACATCAACATTTTGACCGGAGAATGTTAGATTTCGGCTAATGGAAACTCTGCCGTGAGGGGGGGTCTGCTGGAGGCACCTGCTGGGTGCACTGTCCTGCGAGATACCGGGACCTGGCTCGAAACACTCTGAAAACTGTTGTTGTTGTTGTTGGCGAAACACATCAGCAATGGTGACACGGGGGTGAGCAGGAGAGGTGGGGAGAGGTGGGGAGAGGCGGGGAGAGGCGGGGCTATTGCGTCATCGTTATCAGGAAATGATCGTATAGGGCGTAGACACGGAGCCGTTTGGCCCCCCAGAGCGTTTCGTCCGCAGATCTACCCACCTTGGGAGCCGTTATCGTGATCTGCGTTTCCCTGTCGGCCTTGTGTGTCCGTCTATCTGATAGAGAACTGCAGCAGATACGACCGTTATCGTCCTCGTGTGGCTCCAGCCTCTGACCTCAGTTTGACCCCAGATGTAAATATTGATCTTGTGTTTCTCCCCCTCACCTGTACGACGTGCTGCAGTTTGGGGATGGTCTGGTCTGAGACTTTGAAGCAGAGCGAGTCCTTCAGGGTCTCCACCAGCAGCAGGTTGCAGCACTGCAGAGAGGGGGGGGGGGGGGGGGTTACACACCATTACACTTATTGTTTTGCACCAAGGCAAGTTCATTTATACAGCCCATTTCAAGACAAGGCCATTCAAAGTGCTTTACAGAAATGGAAGACCTTAAGAGCATTAAGACCAAAGCTGCAGATGCATCTCTAAATTCAACGTTTGCATTGAAACAAATCATGGGTCAACCTTAGTGTGCATTTAGGCCTTAAATGCACAATATATATATTAGGGTTTCCTCCTTTTCAAAGGCTTTATAGTCACAACATCTTCAGGTAGCAACGAACACCTTAAAGAAAACCACCACAGCTTTTTTCTTTGTATTAGCTAATAATCTGAATCTGCAAAGTAACAAGTGTAATATTTACATCTGAAATGTAGTGGAGTGGAAGTATAAAGTAGCATTAAATAGAAATACTCAAGTACAAGTACCTCAACATTGTACTTAAGCACAGTACTTGAGTAAATGTACTTCCCACCTCTGTGTAAAACAATATGAAGTAGATAAGAGATAATGGACGTACGAATATGTGCGTGCTGTAGACGAACTGCCCCGCCCTCTTCTTGGCGATCAGCAGCATTTTGTCGAACAGGAAGAACGCTCGCTCCTTCTTCACCCGCTGGACTTTAAAGGAACCTTCCAGAACAAGTTCTCCAAACCCACCCAGATCAGGACCGCTCCAGTTCACCAGCAGGAACTCGATCTCCTGAGGGGGCAAAGGTCAGAGGTCAGCAGAGAGGGCAAAAGTACACACATCCTTTACTCAAGTAGAAGTACAGATACTCGTGTTTAAAAATACTCTGGTAAAAGTAGAAGTACTGACTGAACTTCTTTACTCAAGTCAAAGTAAAGAGGCTTTGAAATGTACTTCAGTAAAAAGTACCCATAACTAGCAGCTGCTTTAAAGAGTACCTGACCTCCCTTTATATTAATAGAACAATAATGTCATTGTTAGCTAATGAATGTTTCCATGCTGAACAACGGCAACATGACAACGTTTCCATTGGTCCCTCTTCTTTAGAGAAGACCAGGAAATGATGGATACACGGATCGTGTTCAAATCAATAGGCACGCAATGACTCTAAAGAATAATGATCACGCCACCAAACACACATTCAGACTAAAGGAACCAGCTGTTTGGAAAATGAGAGAAGTAGAAAGTACAGGTATTTGGGTTCAACATGTAAGAAGTAGAAAGTACAGGTATTTGGGTTCAACATGTAAGAAGTAGAAAGTACAGGTATTTGAGTTCAACATGTAAGAAGTAGAAAGTACAGGTATTTGAGTTCAACATGTAAGAAGTAGAAAGTTCAGGTATTTGAGTTCAACATGTAAGAAGTAGAAAGTACAGGTATTTGTGTTCAACATGTAAGAAGTAGATTTGGGTTCGTTTTTTTTGAGAACTTTTTCTTGGGTAGTGTAAGGAATAAAATCAGTAGTATTTATATGGCGTAACTTAAAATTAATAACACTGTTTTATTCTGTAACCGGATGTTCAGGACATTGTCAACACACTAGACTTCCTGTATGCTCAGACGGTGTTAGCATTAGCATGTAGCTAATGGTATGTTTTGTGTTCGTGAATTTAAGGAGAAATGACACGTGGTGTTGCACACTAAACACACTGTCTTTAACTCTCACTTATTGACGCTGCAATGCTGTTATTAGGGAATGTTTAAATGACCAACAGATATTAGAATATTGCAAAACTAACATCAGGAAACGACAGGACGTGCCTTGGACCCGCCCCCGTTAACGCTAAGCCAATAGGAGAAGACGACAGAGGATAAAATGGGAAGCCAGCAGGTAGTCGCTCTCTTTTTTGTAATTATTGAGTGTTCTTGTATTTTATGTGTTATTTTATACCTCGGGACTGTGGGTATTTCGATCTTTCTGTGTGTACAAACATATTTTGAGATTGACAATAAAGTTGACTTTGACTTTGAAAGATAGTGAGCGGAGGAGCACACTCGGCCGAGTCACCATTTTGTAATTTCCTTGTATCATCGTATCATTGTTTTATTAAACGCTGTTAACTTGTAAATAGGCTTCCTGGACTCTTTTCGGCTAACCTGGGCTCAGAGCTAAACAAACCTACAGTAGCAAAATACTCTTGACATGTTCTTAAACGGCCAAACTCCTCAAGATCTGCACCTAAAGTTGGTCCAATCATCTAAGGGTTCACACTTCTCTGGTACAAAACATAATGATCATCTCTGGAAAATGGTCCAATAGGTTGGTTTTAGCGCATATTTTCAGGTGTTTTTATTCAAAAGGTAGAGAAAGGTTCTGGCTTTAATGAGAACCTTTTCTTAGGTAGCAAACTATTCTTGAAATGCTCTAAAACGGCCAAACTTGTCAAGAACTGCAACTAAAATCGGTCCAATAATCAGAGGTTCAGGTTTTTTGGGGGTAGAAAAAGTTCTTATCACTGCTAAGAAACAAGTAGCTTTTTGTCAGGTGGAGACAGCACATGTGAAATAAAAAGCTTTTTACTACATGAACGTTCAAGGTTATGAATAGAAATGTTAATTATAGAATCAAATTGTCACTCAGAAAACATTTGTAGGTCTCAATACAACCCAAAAACGCTGTAAAACAACAATTACTTTTCAAGAACTGCACCTAAAGTTGGTCCAATCAACTAAGGGTTCACATTTCTTTGGTACAAAACATTTTGATCATTGATAGAAAATGTGTTTTAGCTTTTTATTTCAGCTGTATTGGTTATATTATTCCCTATTAACCCTTTCAAACACGCACAGTGAGGTGTAAACTCCTTTGGATTGAGATGTAGAAGACGCTGAAAGGTAACAACGTCCAGTCTCCGTTCAGATTACTTCACTTTTTTTTAACTATCTTGGATTTCTAAGGAGAAAAAACATGAATGGGTTTCATCACGTAGATTTGGAAGTTCTTACGCCTCAAATTGGAAATTAAAAAGGCTAAATTGATGCTTCTTGAGTGCAAACGTGATGAAATGAGACTCTAGAAAGCAGTATTTTGCCTTAAATGTACTTCACCTGGAAACATAAGTATTATATCTTCTTTGCAGGAAACACTGGGACACCTTTCCTCTGTAAAAACCGCTGTAAACTATGTAAACCTCGTCCATCTGTGTGAACGATTCACCTTGGGGTCCAGCTGCTGGGAGGTCAAAGGTCAACACCTGAGCATTTCTTGCCTCAGGGGTTAAAGGTCACCCTAATCAAACTCAGGTCAGCTTCTAAACTATTCCTAAACTACGACCCGGATGACTCTGCGTTTCCAGAAAATAGTCACAACTGTTTGTTAATGGTTCCTCTGCGGAGCCACAGGCAGCGGCCAGCTGTGGACGTGACCTTTGACCCCGAGACAACCAGCTGCAGGAGAGGAGTCCTCTTTAAAAAGTTATTTAACAGATGCTCTACAAGTGAAGATAGAGCATTACAATTGGTGACAATATCATAAAGAAGGTAAACACTTCCTGTCTTCTAAATGGGCGTACAAAAAGATATTTATGTGGCTAACAATCATGTTTAGCATTATAAATATGAGTTATTCAGGGGTTTTTCAAAACGTTAATTGACATAAGCTTAACATTTGACACAGTTTAGCTAAAATAAGAGCTCTGTCTCACAAGAGGTTGATGCTAAAACAGACAAATAAGACAAATGTGTCTCAAACAAACAAAGTTAATTTCCTCCTAGCTTTTGAAATGGGGCTAATATTTGCTTGAGCATCTCTAGGGCAAAAGAACGGGACAAAAATCTGCGTTATAATTTAGCCGTGGAGAAACTGAAATGACACAGAGAAGACCTCTACAAAAAGCTATTTAAAAGATGCTCTACACGGGAGGATAGAGCATTACAATTGTTGACAATATCATAAAGAAGGTAATCACTTCCTGTCTCCTAAATGGGCTTGGTGGTCTGATGTATTTATTTTAGTATAGTTTCGTTTTAGGTGCTAAGACAGACAAATCAGACAAATTGGTCTCAAACTAAATTCATTTTCTCTTGAGTCTTTCATCTTAAAATGACTTATTAGTGTCAGACTGTTCTAAATATATGTGGCTTTAAATAAATACGGTGTAATATTTACTTTAGCATCTCCAGGACAAAATAACCAGACAAAACCGGTGTTATAATTTTGCCGTGGAGAAACTTAAATGACACTGAGAAGACCTTTTAAAACCGATGCTCTATAAGCAAAGATACAGCGTTACAATTGGTACCAATGTTATGAAAAGGTAAACACCTATCTCCTAGATGGCCTTAGTCTGATGCTTTTATATGTTTAAGTTAGTTTAGTTTACATTATTTACGCAGGTAACAATCACCAATATTAGTTTGGAAAAGGTTAGTGATATAAGCTCAAGTTTTGACAGGTCTAGCAAACAACAGAGCTCCGTTTGGATGCGGAAAATCTGTTAATAAAAAGTGTAAATTAAAACACTTAACACATCCTGACAGGACATTTAAAAAGCCTTTACATGAAAATACAATAAAGCTGCAATTAAAATGTACAAAAGTTTAAAAAATGTTGAGGAAAAACTATCAAAGAGAAGTTAAAGAGCTAAAACTAAAACAGAAATGACAGGAGGAGTGTCAAAACTCAGCAGCAAGAGGATGCTGACACACACACACACACACACACACACACACACACACACACACACACGGAACAAGTTGATAACATGTCCCTGTGTAAGTCATGGTGTGAACATGTGTCGGGAAGTGTAGGAATGCAGCGGTGACACAGTTTGACCCCTAGAGGTCGCCGGCTGACCTCCAGCTGTCTGTTAACACCTGAACAGTCAAACGTTCTGAGGCCACTTCGTCTGCACGGAGATTTCTTTATGACTCATGATCCACTAGTTTAAACCTTCAGTGAAGAAGATGTAGTCACAGAAGGAAGGGTAATCTTGAAAATGTATTAAAATAAATAACTTTGCATCTTGATAGTATACTGCCGACTTGACGATACCAAACTATAACACTGCATGAAGGAAGGAGAATAAACTACTACACTGACACAGTTAGATATTAAGACTTTGACACAATATCACATTCACGATTAATACTTCAAATACCAACTGTTACTGCAGGTAATACTACAAATATATACTACATTAATATTTCCAATACCTCCTGTTACTGCAGGTAATACTGCAAAAACTACATTAATACTTCAAGTACCACCTGTTACTGCAGGTAATACTCTAAATGCTGCAAGTATACCAATCCATGCTTGCATACTAAAGTTAAAATTGACTTTTTATCAGCTTTAAAGCCATATATTTATCCATACTGTTAAACTATTTTGAAGCAAAACATTGAATATATAAATACTTAAAAATATGAATATTCATGTAATTGTTGTCTTTATAGACTGCAAAAAAAAAATACTAAAAGGTTTATCTTTCGAGAAAATATCCCTTAAAAAACGTTTTTAGGCGTTCCTCAGGGTACCATTCGAGGTCCTCTACAGTTTCTATTTGTGAGAGTGATAACAATTACTTACATAATATAAATAAAAAGAATATTGAGATTCTATTATGTTTTAAAGTGTAGCTAGCCAATGCTATACAAATATATATATAATATAATAAAATATTATTTATATTATATATTATATATACATTATTTTTTTCAAAAGAGTGAAAAGTAACCACTGTGTGTCTTTGGAAAATTGGTGATAGAATTATATCTGTGTGTTGCATATTATTTTATTCTTAATAATGTGAACTTCTGCACATCCTAGAATATATTTCAAACATTCCTGCCAACTTTCAATTGTTCTTTTTCTATATTCATGTCTATTTAGTTACGCACCAATGCCACAAAGCAAATGCCTTCAAAGTGAAAACCTACTTGTCAAATAACCAGATTAATGTAATTGCCCAACATATAGTCATGTAAATGAAAAAACGATTCAAAGAGGTTGTCTCAGGTATTAAATCTCATCTTGTACATTACTCTCTCACCTGCAGTCGGACTGCGTGCTCCTGCTTCCTCTTCATGTCGTTGATGTACCAGGCGACCGCCGTCATGGTGATGATGGCGTCTTCAATGACCTCATACCCCGGGTCGCTCTTATCAAAGTGCTTGGAAAGTTCCTGAGGAGACATGAGAGCAACTTGTCATGAGGGTATAATCAAAGGAGGAAGGTAGTGGAGTACAAATACTTCATTATTGTACTTAAGTACATTGTTCTACTCCACTACTTATTTTTCTGACCACTTTCTACTTCTTACATGTTGAACACAAATACCTGTACTTTCTACTTCTTACATGTTGAACACAAATACCTGTACTTTCTACTTCTCACATGTTGAACCGAAATACCTGTACTTTCTACTTCTTACATGTTGAACACAAATACCTGTACTTTCTACTTCTCACATGTTGAACCCAAATACCTGTACTTTCTACTTCTCACATGTTGAACACAAATACCTGTACTTTCTACTTCTTACATGTTGAACACAAATACCTGTACTTTCTACTTCTCACATGTTGAACACAAATACCTGTACTTTCTACTTCTTACATGTTGAACACAAATACCTGTACTTTCTACTTCTCACATGTTGAACCCAAATACCTGTACTTTCTACTTCTCACATGTTGAACCCAAATACCTGTACTTTCTACTTCTCACATGTTGAACCCAAATACCTGTACTTTCTACTTCTCACATGTTGAACCCAAATACCTGCACTTTCTACTTCTCACATGTTGAACCCAAATACCTGTACTTTCTACTTCTTACATGTTGAACCCAAATACCTGTACTTTCTACTTCTCACATGTTGAACCCAAATACCTGTACTTTCTACTTCTCACATGTTGAACCCAAATACCTGTACTTTCTACTTCTCACATGTTGAACCCAAATACCTGAACTTTCTACTTCTCACATGTTGAACCCAAATACCTGTACTTTCTACTTCTCACATGTTGAACCCAAATACCTGAACTTTCTACTTCTCACATGTTGAACCCCAAATACCTGTACTTTCTACTTCTTACATGTTGAACCCAAATACCTGTACTTTCTACTTCTTACATGTTGAACCCAAATACCTGTACTTTCTACTTCTTACATGTTGAACCCAAATACCTGAACTTTCTACTTCTCACATGTTGAACCCAAATACCTGTACTTTCTACTTCTTACATGTTGAACCCAAATACCTGAACTTTCTACTTCTCTCATTTCCCAAACAGCTGGTTCCTTTAGTCTGAATGTGTGTTTGGTGGCGTGATCATTATTCTTTAGAGTCATTGCGTGCCTATTGATTTGAACACGATCCGTGTATCCATCATTTCCTGGTCTTCTCTAAAGAAGAGGGGACAATGGAAACGTTGTCATGTTGCCGTTGTTCAGCATGGAAACATTCATTAGCTACAATGACATTATTGTTCTATTAATATAAAGGGAGGTCAGGTACTCTTTAAAACAGCTGCTAGATATGGGTACTTTCTACTGAAGTACATTTCAAAGCCTCTTTACTTTCACTTGAGTAAAGAAGTTTAGTCAGTACTTCTACTTTTACCAGAGTATTTTTAAACACGAGTATCTGTACTTCTACTTGAGTAAAGGATGTGTGTACTTTTGCCATCTCTGGGTATAATACAGCTGATTACGAATATCCTTCAATAATACGGATCATAATGTCTGTAACGGCTAATCAGAGAATTAAAGTAGAAAACGTAACTTAAACTAAACTGCCGCTGGGGCACCAGAAAATGAATTTTACGCAGGTAAATAATGTCCAATGTCCTCGTAAGAATATCGTGTTTGTTCGTTTATTTCGTCGTTTTCCAATAATACAATAACAATGAACAAAGTTTCAAGTTCCTCTGAAAGCACTAAAGCACCAACGCTCTGAAGAGATGATCAGAGGAAAATCTATGGGAGGTGTTTGTTGTTGTGAAAATTCTAAATATCTGACTTCCTGTTGTGTTTACGGTTCTGCTCCAATTG
>CM053252.1:2931392-2936392 GCA_028583405.1 Pogonophryne albipinna
GGGTAGGGTTAGGGGTAGGGTTAGGGGTAGGGGTAGGGGTTAGGGGTAGGGTTAGGGTAATTGTGAATCGAGTGGCCCATGGTGGTGGTGGGGTTATGGTATGGGCAGGCGTATGTTATGGACGACGAACACCGGCCACTCGATTCACAACATTACCCTAACCCCTAACCCTAACCCTAACCCTAACCCTAACCCCTAACCCCTACCCCTAACCCTAACCCCTCACCCTAACTCTCACTTTTTTCTCAAAATCTCAAAATGATGACTTTTTCTGAATACTTAAAAATGTCAATAATCCCTGGTCTCCGGCTTGATCTTCAACATCAGGATCCATGTATCTGTGATCCTCTCCAGAAGGAGTCATCACATACAGAGACTAGTTCCTGAACAGTGTCCTTCACATGCTGATATCCAAGAGAGGGAGTTACACAGTCACAAGATGGAGGAATAGAAAGCAGTATTCAATGTTTACTTCAGATTAGCTCCACGTCAGAAATGAGCATGCTTGATGTCTCTCTCCATAGAGGCTGAATCATCATGTTAATCACATAGCTATCATCTGCCTCAAACAGTCCTGATGCTCTTCTAGGTAATCACACATCCTGTCATGTTCACAGCTACAGTTGGGATACCTTTGATATCAAGTTACTCTCAGATTGGAAGAGTACTTTCAGTATTATCCCAACAAGAGGCATGTTGGCAGAGTGAGGAAAGGATCTTCAAATCTTCTCCTAAAGGATCTTCTCAAATGCTTCTCTGCAGACCACTGATTGGTCAGGGAGAACCAATACCTACTCTTCTAGTATTCTGTGATTCAAGTTGGGTATAGGCTCTAGCGTACACTCACGTCACTAAATGTTTGGCCGACGTCACTAAATAGTTTATGACGTTATTTGAGTCAAAGATACAAAAGCAGGAATTAGCCTTTTGGTGACTGCATTTTGCAACTTGATGCTATCGTGTTGAGATACGCCCACATCCAATCAGCTGGCACATTACTCCATGACGACACACACACACACACACACACACACACACACACACACACACACACACACACACACACACACTCACACACTCACACAAACTCAGTCACACACCACACACACACACACACACACACACACACACACACACACACAGACACACACACACACACACACACCACACACACACTCACACACTCACACAAACTCACTCACACACACACACACACACACACACACACACACACACACACACACTCACTCACACACTCACACAAACTCACTCACACACACACACACACACACACACACACACACACACACACACACACACACACACACAGACACACACACACACACACACACACACACACACACACACACACACACAACACACACACACTCACACAAACTCACTCACACACACACACACACACACTCACACAAACTCTCACACACACACACACACACACACACACACACACACACACACACACACACACACACACACACACACAGACCTTAACTCATTGCTGTTCAAATGAGCGATGGACTCCAGAGGAATGAGAGATGAAGAGAAGCCGTCTGTGTGTTGGCTGTCAGGTAATCTGTCTCATCAAACACTTTGCACTTCTGCAGGCGCACAAATCAAGCGCACCCAAAGCACCTTTCATACAACATTCAGAGGGACTTATTGCACCCTCTTTTCCACTCACACAACGTAATGCATAGTTGTAATTGTTTTTTAAACCTTGAGAACATTAGCATGTCAGTGGCATGTTCACTGAACACTGAGAGGGGCCGTTTCACATCATTTCTGATCATCAAAGTGCATTTTTGCAAAAGAAATTAAGAACTAAGTTACCTCTCTTTGTATTACTATCCTCCTCTTCCTCATCTTCCTCCTCGTCCTTCTCTTCTTCTTCCTCCTCCCCTGAGAAAAGGACCTGATAAACTTCGAACATGAGCATACTTACACTTTGTGTGTCTGTGCATCCAGTTCTAAATCCCTGCTCTGAATCCAGCGTCTGACGGGACGGAGGACGCTGGAAAGGCTTTGGAAAGTGATCACTGTGTCAGCAGGCATTTTAATCCACTTGAAAACAACACAGTTATACGTGTTGTTCATCTCTGTGCTGCAAATAAGCCCTAAGTTACATCTGGACTTCCTCCTGAAAGAACAGCTTCTAATCTCTTTATCGCTGCTTTGGTTTGGTTTGGACGGTTCCCACATGAAGAGCGTTCTGTCTCTAATGATCAGAAGTCCCGATGTCTTCCTCCTGACCCGCTGTCCTCTCTGTCTCTCTCCCTCTCTGTCTCTCTCTGTCTCTCTCTTTTCTCTCTCTGTCTCTCTCTGTCTCTCTCTGTCCTCTCTCTGTCTCTCTCTTTTCTCTCTCTTTTCTCTCTCTGTCTCTCTCTGTCCTCTCTGTCTCTCTCTGTCCTCTCTCTGTCTCTCTCTTTTCTCTCTCTTTTCTCTCTCTGTCTCTCTCTGTCCTCTCTGTCCTCTCTCTGTCTCTCTCTTTTCTCTCTCTGTCCTCTCTCTGTCTCTCTCTGTCCTCTCTCTGTCTCTCTCTTTTCTCTCTCTTTTCTCTCTCTGTCCTCTCTCTGTCCTCTCTCTGTCCTCTCTCTGTCTCTCTCTTTTCTCTCTCTTTCCTCTCTCTGTCCTCTCTCTGTCCTCTCTCTGTCTCTCTCTTTTCTCTCTCTGTCTCTCTCGTTTCTCTCTCTGTCCTCTCTCTGTCTCTCTCTGTCCTCTCTCTGTCTCTCTCTTTTCTCTCTCTTTTCTCTCTCTGTCCTCTCTCTGTCTCTCTCTGTCCTCTCTCTGTCTCTCTCTTTTCTCTCTCTGTCCTCTCTCTGTCCTCTCTCTGTCTCTCTCTGTCCTCTCGCTGTCCTGTCCTCTCTCTGTCCTCTCTCTGTCTCTCTCTCTCTCTGTCTCTCTCTGTCTCTCTCTTTTCTCTCTCTGTCCTCTCTCTGTCCTCTCTCTGTCCTCTCTCTGTCTCTCTCTGTCCTCTCTCTGTCTCTCTCTTTTCTCTCTCTGTCCTCTCTCTGTCTCTCTCTTTTCTCTCTCTGTCTCTCTATGTCTCTCTCTGTCCTCTCTCTGTCCTCTCTCTGTCTCTCTCTTTTCTCTCTCTTTTCTCTCTCTGTCCTCTCTCTGTCTCTCTCTGTCCTCTCTCTGTCTCTCTCTGTCCTCTTTCTTTTCTCTCTCTGTCCTCTCTCTGTCTCTCTCTTTTCTCTCTCTGTCCTCTCTCTGTCTCTCTCTGTCTCTCTCTGTCTCTCTCTTTTCTCTCTGTCTCTCTCTGTCCTCTCTCTGTCTCCTCTCTGTCCTCTCTCTGTCTCTCTCTTTCTCTCTCTGTCCTCTCTCTGTCCTCTCTCTGTCTCTCTCTTTTCTCTCTCTGTCCTCTCTCTGTCTCTCTCTGTCTCTCTCTTTTCTCTCTCTGTCTCTCTCCTTTCTCTCGGTCATATTAAACTGGTTTTCATACTTCTCTCTCTCTTTCTGTTAACGTCTCTCTACCAGCTGTGGTCTCTCCATAAAAACTAAACAAAAAGAAAAACACCCAGAATTCCCTTTTCCTCTTCTCCCACAATCCCCCACTAATGATGTCCGCCAGCCACAAAGTAAGGCCTGACGCCAGAGGAGAGAGTGTGTGTGTGTGTGTGTGTGTGTGTGTGTGTGTGTGTGTGTGTGTGTGTGTGTGTGTGTGTGTGTGTGTGTGAGAATGCAGAGAGAGTGTTGTGGTGTGTGTGTGTGTGTGTGTGTGTGTGTGTGTGTGTGTGTGTGTGTGTGTGTGTGTGTGTGTGTGTGTGTGTGTGTGATAATGAGAATGCAGAGAGAGTGTTGTGGTGTGTGTGTGTGTGTGTGTGTGTGTGTGTGTGTGTGTGTGTGTGTGTGTGTGTGTGTGTGTGTGTGTGTGTGTGTGAGAATGCAG
The DNA here is from genome assembly GCA_028583405.1 of Pogonophryne albipinna. Taxonomy (NCBI): domain Eukaryota; kingdom Metazoa; phylum Chordata; class Actinopteri; order Perciformes; family Artedidraconidae; genus Pogonophryne; species Pogonophryne albipinna. Next base: position 2,935,303 of record CM053252.1, read on the forward strand.
AGAGAGTGTTGTGGTGTGTGTTGGCGGTGAAACCAACCTCACATATTTCTAATTTAATCCGCTGACTGTGTCTTTAGTTATTGTTTACCTCTTTATGTTGTTATTTATTGTTTACTCTGCTGCCAACTGGGAGCTCCATATTTTGTATTTGTTCTCCAAGATAAACTCGTACACTGCGTTGTAATTGTGGCGGCAGAAGCATTCAGATATTCTGCCTAAACTTAATTTATACTTCCGTAAAAGTTTTTTCAGTTGCAACTTTTGGTTTGATCCATTTTTTGACCTTTTCTGGTTCATTTTGTTCTCGTTTGAGATAAGATGCACTTATTAGTGTTTGTTTGTGCCTGTTTGCTTCAGGTTCGGTCCTCTTTAGGTTCGGTCCTCTTCAGGTTTGTTTGTCCATTTTCTTTCCAGTTCGTTGGTTTCATTCGGTCCCGTTTGCTGCCTCTCTTTCTTATTCGTCACTGTTTAGGTTTAGTTCAATTCATAGAACACATTTACTCCATTTTGGTTTTCTCACGTCCTGTTTTCAGTTCTGTTCGGTCCAATGTGTTCTTGTGTTGTTCAGTATTTTAGTTCTGGTCAACTTGTTCGGTCCTCTTTAGTTCTGTTTGTCCATTTTCTTTCCAGTTCGTTGGTTTCATTCGGTCCCGTTTGCCGCCTCTCTTTCTTACTCATCACTGTTGGGTTTAGTTCATTATTACTACGACTATTTACTCTAGTTTTCTCCTATTTTCAGTTCTGTTTGAACCGGTTACGCCTTGTTTGGTCCAATGTGTTCTTGTTTCGTTCAGTATTTTTGTTCTGGTCAACTTGTTGGGTCCTCTGGTTTGTTTTTCCATGTGTGTTTCAGTTGTTTGGTTCTATTTAGGTCTGGGTTATCTAATGTCTTTGTTCTGTTTGATCCAGACCCTGCTAGGTCCATTTCCTTCTTGTGATACCCTGTGTAGGGTCTCACCTATCTGTCATGTTTGGCTCTGTTCAGACCTCTGGTTTGTTTTCCCCTGTGTGTTTCAGTTGTTTGGTTCTACTTCGTCCCGTTTAGACCTGGGTTATCCACTTTTTTCTCCAGTTTGATCTCATTAGACTT
>CM053252.1:2941392-2946392 GCA_028583405.1 Pogonophryne albipinna
GGTCAGACCTGAGATCAGACCTGAGGTCAGACCTGAGATCAGACCTGAGATCAGACCTGACATCAGACCTGACATCAGACCTGACATCAGACCTGAGATCAGACCTGAGATCAGACCTGAGATCAGACCTGAGGTCAGACCTGAGATCAGACCTGAGGTCAGACCTGAGATCAGACCTGAGGTCAGACCTGAGATCAGACCTGACGTCAGACCTGAGATCAGACCTGACATCAGACCTGAGATCAGACCTGACATCAGACCTGACATCAGACCTGAGATCAGACCTGACATCAGACCTGAGGTCAGACCTGAGATCAGACCTGAGATCAGACCTGAGGTCAGACCTGAGATCAGACCTGACATCAGACCTGAGGTCAGACCTGAGATCAGACCTGAGATCAGACCTGACATCAGACCTGACATCAGACCTGACATCAGACCTGAGATCAGACCTGAGATCAGACCTGAGATCAGACCTGAGGTCAGACCTGAGATCAGACCTGAGGTCAGACCTGAGATCAGACCTGAGATCAGACCTGACATCAGACCTGACATCAGACCTGACATCAGACCTGAGATCAGACCTGAGATCAGACCTGAGATCAGACCTGAGGTCAGACCTGAGATCAGACCTGAGGTCAGACCTGAGATCAGACCTGAGATCAGACCTGACATCAGGTCTGATCTCAGGTCTGACCTCAGGTCTGATCTCAGGTCTGATCTCAGGTCTGATCTCAGGTCTGATCTCTGCTCACCCCAGAGGAGAGGGGCGGAGTTTAGCTCAGGGCTTTTCTAACCAAACTGTGGAAAACATTTTCATTTTCAAAGTGCCATGGTTTTATTGTCACATGTGGCTGCAGAAGTGTAGTTTGGCAACGCAGTCTGCAGTTTCTGTCACCAGTAAAACATGAAATATACCTAAGAAGAGAAAAAGATTTGAGGAAATAAAACAGCAATGATGCAAGTACAAGTACACTATCTGTATATTAAGTAAGATGAAGCAGAATGTACAATCAAACAATGTACAGGTGAATAAAATGTGTGTGTTTGTGTGTGTGTGTGTGTGTGTGTGTGTGTGTGTGTGTGTGTGTGTGTGTGTGTGTGTGTGTGTGTGTGTGTGTGTGTGTGTGTGTGTGTGTGTGTGTGTGTGTGTGTGTGTGTGTGTGTGTGTGTGAGCAGTGTCTGGCAGCAGCAGAGGTGACGATGACGATGGATGGTGGGAACCGAGGCAGAGCTTTCAGTCTCCAGCTGAAACCTTTCTGCTTGAGTGTGACTGTACAGAAATGTTCTTTATTACAGAGCTACCATCACTCACATCACTCCCAGCATGCATCTGGCTGCTAACCAGAGTTGAACTGAACCTCTGTGGCTGTGGTTCTGCAGGGCCAGCATGAGGATGTATTTACTGTAATTATGGATGCTGTGGTCCAACTCTCTCTACAAACAATTCTCAGTGTCACAGATCTGATTGACACACTCTAAACTGGATCCTATTCGTGTCATTTCATGATAAGTAGCATGAGGACACACGTTGTTGTTGTTGTTGTTGTTGTTGTTGTTGTTGTTGTTGTTGCACTAAAAAGAGAGACAAGTAAACCCCAACACAATAACAGAAACTCTGGAAGAGGAAAGACATGTTTCATTTGTGTTTATTAGTCCATTTAACATTAATTTAACAGCGGATTGCTCTTGTATTTGAAAACCTAACCCAGCGCTGTAGAGAAATAGAAGTACATATATCTGCAGTCTTCATATTTATATATTCATTTAACACACACACACACACACACACACACACACACACACACACACACACACACACACACACACACACACACACACACACACACACACACACACACACACACAAACACACACATTTTATTCACCTGTACATTGTTTGATTGTACATTCTGCTTCATCTTACTTAATATACAGATAGTTTACTTGTACTTGCATCATTGCTGTTTTATTTCCTCAAATCTTTTTCTCTTCTTAGGTATATTTCATGTTTTACTGGTGACAGAAACTGCAGACTGCGTTGCCAAACTACACTTCTGCAGCCACATGTGACAATAAAACCATGGCACTTTGAAAATGAAAATGTTTTCCACAGTTTGGTTAGAAAAGCCCTGAGCTAAACTCCGCCCCTCTCCTCTGGGGTGAGCAGAGATCAGACCTGAGATCAGACCTGAGATCAGACCTGAGATCAGACCTGAGGTCAGACCTGAGGTCAGAGCTGAGATCAGACCTGAGATCAGACCTGAGGTCAGACCTGAGGTCAGACCTGAGATCAGACCTGAGATCAGACCTGAGATCAGACCTGAGGTCAGACCTGAGATCAGACCTGAGATCAGACCTGAGATCAGACCTGAGGTCAGACCTGAGGTCAGACCTGAGATCAGACCTGAGGTCAGACCTGAGATCAGACCTGAGGTCAGACCTGAGATCAGACCTGACATCAGACCTGAGATCAGACCTGACATCAGACCTGAGATCAGACCTGAGGTCAGACCTGACATCAGACCTGACATCAGACCTGAGATCAGACCTGACATCAGACCTGAGGTCAGACCTGAGATCAGACCTGAGATCAGACCTGAGGTCAGACCTGAGATCAGACCTGACATCAGACCTGAGGTCAGACCTGAGATCAGACCTGAGATCAGACCTGACATCAGACCTGAGATCAGACCTGAGATCAGACCTGAGATCAGACCTGAGGTCAGACCTGAGATCAGACCTGAGGTCAGACCTGAGATCAGACCTGAGGTCAGACCTGAGATCAGACCTGAGGTCAGACCTGAGATCAGACCTGACGTCAGACCTGAGATCAGACCTGACATCAGACCTGAGATCAGACCTGACATCAGACCTGACATCAGACCTGAGATCAGACCTGACATCAGACCTGAGGTCAGACCTGAGATCAGACCTGAGATCAGACCTGAGGTCAGACCTGAGATCAGACCTGACATCAGACCTGAGGTCAGACCTGAGATCAGACCTGAGATCAGACCTGACATCAGACCTGACATCAGACCTGACATCAGACCTGAGATCAGACCTGAGATCAGACCTGAGATCAGACCTGAGGTCAGACCTGAGATCAGACCTGAGGTCAGACCTGAGATCAGACCTGAGATCAGACCTGACATCAGACCTGACATCAGACCTGACATCAGACCTGAGATCAGACCTGAGATCAGACCTGAGATCAGACCTGAGATCAGACCTGAGGTCAGACCTGAGATCAGACCTGAGGTCAGACCTGAGATCAGACCTGAGGTCAGACCTGAGATCAGACCTGAGATCAGACCTGACATCAGGTCTGATCTCAGGTCTGACCTCAGGTCTGATCTCAGGTCTGACCTCAGGTCTGATCTCAGGTCTGATCTCAGGTCTGACCTCAGGTCTGATCTCTGCTCACCCCAGAGGAGAGGGGCGGAGTTTAGCTCAGGGCTTTTCTAACCAAACTGTGGAAAACATTTTCATTTTCAAAGTGCCATGGTTTTATTGTCACATGTGGCTGCAGAAGTGTAGTTTGGCAACGCAGTCTGCAGTTTCTGTCACCAGTAAAACATGAAATATACCTAAGAAGAGAAAAAGATTTGAGGAAATAAAACAGCAATGATGCAAGTACAAGTACACTATCTGTATATTAAGTAAGATGAAGCAGAATGTACAATCAAACAATGTACAGGTGAATAAAATGTGTGTGTTTGTGTGTGTGTGTGTGTGTGTGTGTGTGTGTGTGTGTGTGTGTGTGTGTGTGTGTGTGTGTGTGTGTGTGTGTGTGTGTGTGTGTGTGTGTGTGTGTGTGTGTGTGTGTGTGTGTGTGTGTGTGTGTGTGTGTGAGCAGTGTCTGGCAGCAGCAGAGGTGACGATGACGATGGATGGTGGGAACCGAGGCAGAGCTTTCAGTCTCCAGCTGAAACCTTTCTGCTTGAGTGTGACTGTACAGAAATGTTCTTTATTACAGAGCTACCATCACTCACATCACTCCCAGCATGCATCTGGCTGCTAACCAGAGTTGAACTGAACCTCTGTGGCTGTGGTTCTGCAGGGCCAGCATGAGGATGTATTTACTGTAATTATGGATGCTGTGGTCCAACTCTCTCTACAAACAATTCTCAGTGTCACAGATCTGATTGACACGCTCTAAACTGGATCCTATTCGTGTCATTTCATGATAAGTAGCATGAGGACACACGTTGTTGTTGTTGTTGTTGTTGTTGTTGTTGTTGTTGTTGTTGCACTAAAAAGAGAGACAAGTAAACCCCAACACAATAACAGAAACTCTGGAAGAGGAAAGACATGTTTCATTTGTGTTTATTAGTCCATTTAACATTAATTTAACAGCGGATTGCTCTTGTATTTGAAAACCTAACCCAGCGCTGTAGAGAAATAGAAGTACATATATCTGCAGTCTTCATATTTATATATTCATTTAACACACACACACACACACACACACACACACACACACACACACACACACACACACACACACACACACACACACACACACACACACACACACAAACACACACATTTTATTCACCTGTACATTGTTTGATTGTACATTCTGCTTCATCTTACTTAATATACAGATAGTGTACTTGTACTTGCATCATTGCTGTTTTATTTCCTCAAATATTTTTCTCTTCTTAGGTATATTTCATGTTTTACTGGTGACAGAAACTGCAGACTGCGTTGCCAAACTACACTTCTGCAGCCACATGTGACAATAAAACCATGGCACTTTGAAAATGAAAATGTTTTCCACAGTTTGGTTAGAAAAGCCCTGAGCTAAACTCCGCCCCTCTCCTCTGGGGTGAGCAGAGATCAGACCTGAGGTCAGACCTGAGATCAGACCTGAGATCAGACCTGAGATCAGACCTGAGGTCAGACCTGAGATCAGACCTGAGATCAGACCTGAGGTCAGACCTGAGATCAGACCTGAGGTCAGACCTGAGATCAGACCTGAGGTCAGACCT
>CM053252.1:2956392-2966392 GCA_028583405.1 Pogonophryne albipinna
TACAGGTATTTGTGTTCAACATGTAAGAAGTAGAAAGTACAGGTATTTGAGTTCAACATGTAAGAAGTAGAAAGTACAGGTATTTGTGTTCAACATGTAAGAAGTAGAAAGTACAGGTATTTGAGTTCAACATGTAAGAAGTAGAAAGTACAGGTATTTGAGTTCAACATGTGAGAAGTAGAAAGTACAGGTATTTGAGTTCAACATGTAAGAAGTAGAAAGTACAGGTATTTGGGTTCAACATGTAAGAAGTAGAAAGTACAGGTATTTGGGTTCAACATGTGAGAATTAGAAAGTACAGGTATTTGTGTTCAACATGTAAGAAGTAGAAAGTACAGGTATCTGTGTTCTATATGTAAGAAGTAGAAAGTACAGGTATTTGTGTTCAACATGTAAGAAGTAGAAAGTACAGGTATTTGAGTTCAACATGTAAGAAGTAGAAAGTACAGGTATTTGAGTTCAACATGTAAGAAGTAGAAAGTACAGGTATTTGAGTTCAACATGTAAGAAGTAGAAAGTACAGGTATTTGGGTTCAACATGTAAGAAGTAGAAAGTACAGGTATTTGTGTTCAACATGTAAGAAGTAGAAAGTACAGGTATTTGGGTTCAACATGTAAGAAGTAGAAAGTACAGGTATTTGGGTTCAACATGTAAGAAGTAGAAAGTACAGGTGTTTGTGTTCAACATGTGAGAAGTAGAAAGTACAGGTATTTGGGTTCAACATGTAAGAAGTAGAAAGTACAGGTATTTGTGTTCAACTTGTAAGAAGTAGAAAGTACAGGTATTTGGGTTCAACATGTGAGAATTAGAAAGTACAGGTATTTGTGTTCAACATGTAAGAAGTAGAAAGTACAGGTATTTGTGTTCAACATGTAAGAAGTAGAAAGTACAGGTATTTGTGTTCAACATGTGAGAAGTAGAAAGTACAGGTATTTGGGTTCAACATGTAAGAAGTAGAAAGTACAGGTATTTGAGTTCAACATGTAAGAAGTAGAAAGTACAGGTATTTGAGTTCAACATGTAAGAAGTAGAAAGTACAGGTATTTGTGTTCAACATGTAAGAAGTAGAAAGTACAGGTATTTGAGTTCAACATGTAAGAAGTAGAAAGTACAGGTATTTGTGTTCAACATGTGAGAAGTAGAAAGTACAGGTATTTGTGTTCAACATGTGAGAAGTAGAAAGTACAGGTATTTGTGTTCAACATGTAAGAAGTAGAAAGTACAGGTATTTGTGTTCAACATGTGAGAAGTAGAAAGTACAGGTATTTGTGTTCAACATGTGAGAAGTAGAAAGTACAGGTATTTGTGTTCAACATGTAAGAAGTAGAAAGTACAGGTATTTGTGTTCAACATGTGAGAAGTAGAAAGTACAGGTATTTGAGTTCAACATGTAAGAAGTAGAAAGTACAGGTATTTGAGTTCAACATGTAAGAAGTAGAAAGTACAGGTATTTGAGTTCAACATGTAAGAAGTAGAAAGTACAGGTATTTGAGTTCAACATGTAAGAAGTCAAAGTAAAAAGTCATCAGAAAAGTAAGTAGTGGAGTAAAGTACTGATACCAGAAACATGTACTTAAGTACAGTAATGAAGTATTTGTACTCCACTACTTCCCACCTCTGAAGGGGAAGATTAGAGGAAGTTCAAGTGTTCTTCTAAGGTCTCCTCTGATTGGTGGAGCAGCTGTAATTATCCTCAGTCTTTAGACAAACTGTCTCCAAAGTGTAAAAGCAGAGAGAGCCCATGAGGGGAATAGATAACACGAGGAGAGCGAAGTGGACTTCTCTGCAGATGATTTGATGGGAATCTTTCCAAGCTTAGTTTCGAGTAATGTCTCTCGTGTATGTTTTTCATATCGGACATATGCTTCAGATTCAGTAAAGTACTGATACCAGAGAACTTAAGTACAGTAACAAAGTATTTGTACTCCACTACTTCCCACCTAATACCCAGAATGAGTGGAGCTTCTCTCCAGCAGCAGAAAGCAAAGAGACGTTTCTCCTGCAGAAACACGGAGATCTGAATCAGCGTAAAGCTCGGAGATATTAAAACGACATCAGCAGACGGGATGTGATGTCAGGTCCAGATGCTCACGTCATTGATGCTGCTAAACTCCCCTTGGATGTTTGTAATGCTGTACATTGATGATCTGCAGAGCCTCAAGAGAAAGATTTCTAACAGAGCAGGAACTAGCCCAGAAACGATCACAACCCAACACACATCAAAGAGGAGGTGCAGGTTGTTGGGGTTAGATCCTTTGTGAGGAGGTGTCGCTGTCTGACCGTCACAGAAATGAGAGCTTTGGGTCATAGTGCACATTTCAAAGCAGAATGTGTTGTTGTTGGCGTGTAAGAAAGAGTAGTGCTATATATACAGAGATAAGAAGTGCTTTATTGATGCCAAATTCAGACTTGTTTGCGTTGCAGCAGCAGAAAAAGAACAAAACAAGGCATCGAGCATAGAAATGAAAGATTGTAAATTAAAACATCTCAAAATAGAATTAAAACAGCATTAAAAAGTAGAACATGTACCCTAGACCGTGAAGATAAAACACATGTAAACTCTGGGAACACTATTGAATTGCTTTAGACACGATGTAAAGCAGGATATTATCACATTAAGAGTGTAGGAATGGAATTGAATATTTACTTGCAGAATGCTTCATTATTGGACCGAAACGTCCCGTTTTAAATGCTTAACATGGAAGTGATTAAGCACAAATGGAGCATATGCAGCATTTTGTATTGAGTCTGGTTGGGATTCACCATGTGAACATTTAAGATAATGAAAAGTATCATCCAAATTCACTGAGAGACGTGTACCAAAATACAAAAGGGCCATAAATGTACCTGGAGAATTCCTTTTCATTGGACCGAAATTGGCCGGTTTAAATAAGTGAATAAGCACAATGGATCCAACGCGGCATTTTGTTTTGGTTGGAAAACAGTGAAGCAGTTTCAATGAAAAAAAAGTGCAAATATAACAAATTGTGTCAGGACAGTGGAGCCAAAAAGATCACTTTACACATCCAGTGCATTGTAATCTCCAATTTCACTTCAATCAGGAGAGACGGTTTAGATGTAAGGATACATGTTTATTGCCAGGAATACACAAATGAATGTAATGGAGTTTTGGCGATTTGGCCCCGTTGTGCAGGAAGTATCATTCGGGAGGGGAGAACCGATCCGATGAAACCCCCCGGGGTCTGAAGGGGAGGGGCTTAGCTTGACCCTGGTGGCGGTGAATGGATAGTTGGGGTCGGTCTGAAGGGGAGGGACTTAGCTTGACCCTGGTGGTGGTGAATGGATAGTTGGGGTCGGTCTGAAGGGGAGGGGCTTAGCTTGACCCTGGTGGTGGTGGTGAATGGATAGTTGGGGTCGGTCTGAAGGGGAGTGGCTTAGCTTGACCCTGGTGGTGGTGAATGGATAGTTCGGGTCGGTCTGAAGGGGAGTGGCTTAGCTTGACCCTGGTGGTGGTGAATGGATGGTTGGGTTCGGTCTGAAGGGGAGTGGCTTAGTTTGACCCTGGTGGTGGTGAATGGATGGTTGGGGTCGGTCTGAAGGGGAGGGGCTTAGCTTGACCCTGGTGGTGGTGAATGGATGGTTGGGTTCGGTCTGAAGGGGAGTGGCTTAGCTTGACCCTGGTGGTGGTGAATGGATAGTTGGGGTCGGTCTGAAGGGGAGGGGCTTAGCTTGACCCTGGTGGTGGTGAATGGGTAGTTGGGTCGGTCTGAAGGGGAGGGGCTTAGCTTGACCCTGGTGGTGGTGAATGGATAGTTGGGTCGGTCTGAAGAGGAGGGGCTTAGCTTGACCCTGGTGGTGGTGAATGGATAGTTGGGGTCGGTCTGAAGAGGAGGGGCTTAGCTTGACCCTGGTGGTGGTGAATGGATAGCTGGGGTCGGTCAGAAGGGGAGGGGCTTAGCTTGACCCTGGTGGTGGTGAATGGATGGTTGGGGTTGGTCAGAAGGGGAGGGGCTTAGCTTGACCCTTGTGGTGGTGAATGGATGGTTGGGGTCGGTCTGAAAGGGAGGGGCTTAGCTTGACCCTGGATTCAGAGGGACAGGAGGTGAAAAGGGAGGAGGGTTGCGTCGAGTCACCTGAAATGACAGCTGTCAGAGGGGAGCAAGCAGATTTAAAAGGGTTGGCGGAGCGCTATGATAGGCTTGTGAGAATAGAGCGAAGTGATTGGTTAAGCTGGGGAGTGACGCCCCGATCACTTATTGAGAAGAGGAGAGAGAGTAGTAACGTAGACATAGTAAATGAATGAGTAAAGAAGGTCTTCCTGGTTGAACTTGCGCTGAGCTTCATTTCTTAAAAACACTTAAATTGCATCTGGTCCTATGCATGATACAAATATGATGCTACTGTCATATTCATATCAAAAAAACTAAACGAAAGTCCACATCTTATCAAGTCTTTTGTATCTCTTTTTAAGTCATAAAGGACTCAGCAAACGTATGCTGTGTTCACGACCAGATGGGTCAGAACCAAAGCCAAAAAGGTCCAATAAAAAAGCTTTGTTATCCTGATCATTGATGGAAAACAACGGCAGATGTCAAGAACTTCCAGAATGTGATTTTCAGGAGGAAAGACACTGGAATAAAGCATTGGGAGAAAATGTGTTCAGCATCAAGTCGTTATTACAAGACATTTATTACAATCTGTTATCAAGATTGAACCACAAGTGTTCCCATTGAAGAACAAATATACACTCTTTTGTGTCACTTCATGAGCTTTTAAAATAGTTGGATCGCTATCTAAAAGAAAATTGGATAAATGCATCCATGAAGCATTTAATTTGGATTAGAATCTGATTGCTTGAACAGTTTGAAGGTTTGAGGCTCATTGTTCACAGATGTTGAATAAGATCCAACACACAGAGGATCAAAGGAGACGTTTCCTGTTTCGAGCAACATGCAACTTGTTAAAAGAAAATAGAATCGTCTTTCACAAATCTGGAGCAGCAACGTTTTATTTGTTTTGGAACCAGACGGAGATAATTCTACTGCAATGAGACCCTTTTTTAGGGGGGACATGGGAATACATGGCATGACGGGGATTTGTTGTTGTTTGCATGTTCCTGTGAAGAACTCAAACACAACTTGGATATCGGAAAAGAGTCATAATATTCGTTTTGTTGTTTTTCCTTAATTATATAGTATTTTCAGGATAATGAGAATGAGGATATTTTGCAAAAAGAAAATTCCAAAATGTTGACAATTTAAAAAAAGTCAATATTTGCCATTTTGAGAAAAAGTCCTACATTTGACTTTTTCTTGAAATATCAATATTCTGAATTTTTTCTCAAAGTTCTGAATTAATCTTTAACTTTACATTTTTCTTTTGACATTTTTCAGAAAAATCTAAAATAATTGGAAAAAGTCAAAAATGTAAGAAAAAATCAGAATATTAAATTTTTTGAGAAAAATTACAATTTTTAGATATTTAAAAAAGAAATTAATATTTAAAAAAAAAAAACATTATTTGCCATTTTGAGAAAAAGTCCTACATATGACTTTTTAAAAAAATATCAATATTCTGAATTGTTTCTCAACATTCTGACTTCATTTTTAACTTATCATTTTTTTTGTTACTTTTTTCTGAAAATGTTGACTTGATTCTGAAAACCTCAAAACCCAAACGAGACCTCTCATTAAAATGGCTCAGTTAAAGTTGTAAGACGAAAACACAGACGACACTGTGGTAGCGACCTGTCAATCACTGTTAGCCCCGCCCTAAAGCATACATTACTTTATCCTCTATTTCCCTCTAAATGGGACTATTGTTTATTAAATCAACATTTTGCTGTTTTAAGAAGACTTGAGACTATCGCTTGAAACCTTCAGTCAAAGGTAATACATCCAGTAAGAAGTGGACTAATTGTCTCATAGACTTCTATTCATTCAGCCCACTGCTTGATATTAGAGAGAAGTGTAATGCACTTCCTGTATTCCGTTTTCATGCACAAAGGTTTTAGCAGTAAATCTACAGAAAGTCGTTTAAGTAGAAATATGTTCCAGAAAGGTTCAGCATGCAGTGTGACGATGGCTTCAGTGACGTGTTGAAAGCAGCAATAACATACAGTCTTTTGGAAAGGACTTTTTGCAAATGTAAACACGACGTAAAGGCAGAATGAAGGGGAAGATTAGAGGCGGTTAAAGTGTTCTTCTAAGGTCTCCTCTGATTGGTGGAGAAGGATCCTCTGGAGCAGCTGTAATTATCCTCAGTCTTTAGACAAACGGTCTCCAAAGTGTAAAAGCAGAGAGAGCCCATGAGGGGAATAGATAACACGAGGAGAGCGAAGTGGACTTCTCTGCGGATGATTTGATGGGAATCTTTCCAAGCTTAGCTTCGAGGAATGTCTCTAGTGTATGTTTTTCATATCGGACATATGCTTCAGATTCTTGGTCTGCATTTATCCCCGACTGAAGCCAGTGTCCTTCAGTTTGTCTAGAATCAGCTTCTCTTCTCTGGTTTCTCTGAATGCAAATCGTTTTGGCTTTTGTTCGTTATTGTCTTTGGTCTGGGCATCCGTCTCCTTGCACTTTATTATAAGATAAGATTCAAGATGCAAGGCTTTTATTGTCATGTGTACATAGCTGCAGTGTCGATATATATATTTATAAAAATAAATTGTGTTTTTAAGAATAAAGTCAGGATTTTGAGAAAAAATCAGAATTTTAAGAAAAAAATCTGAGAATATTGATATTTCAAGAAAAATGTCAATTTCTTTAGATTTCTAGAAAAAAGGCATTTATTGTTTCCCATTTTGAGAAAAAGTCCAACTCAAAATGTTCTCAAAATTCTGAATTTTGAAAGTTTCACATTTCGGACTTCATCTCAAAATGTCAACATTCTGACTTCATTTTGAGCTTATCAATTTTTTTATACTTTTTTCAGAAAAATCAAAACATTTGGACTTTTTTCAGAAAAATTGGACTTGATTCTGAAAACCTCAAAACCCAAACAAGTCCTCTCATTAAAATGTGTCTTACAGTTAAAGGTGTAAGACGAAAACACTTACAACACGGTGGTAGCGACCTGTCAATCACTGTTAGCCCCGCCCTAAAGGGAAAGATTGCTGAAGCCAGCATGTTTTCCATGACATGTTTTCAAAGAATTGCTTCCTTGGCCTCCTTCCTCCTTCCTCTCTCTTCTCTAACCCAATCGCTACCTTGGCCTCCTTCTTTCCTTCCTCCTCTCTACCCCCATTGCTTCCTTGGCCTCCTTCCTTCCTCCCTCCTCTCATCCTAATCGCTGCCTTGGCCTCCTTCTTTCCTATTTCCTCTCTCCTCTCATCCCCCATCGCTACCTTGGCATCCTTTCCTTCCTCCTTCTTCTCTACCCCCATCGCTACCTTGGCCTCCTTCCTGCTGAGAGAGATTCATCACAGCTTGACTCCTTCATCTTCTTCCCTCACCTCCTTCCTCCTCTCATGTCTCCTTGAATCCCCTGGACATCTTGTCTCCTTTCACCTCTCATGTATCCTAGAATCCCCTGGACATCTTGTCTCCTTCCTCTTCAGCTCCTTCCTCCTCTCATGTCTCCTTGAATCCCCTGGACATCTGGTGTCCTTCCTCCTCAGCTCCTTCCTCCTCTCATGTCTCCTAGAATCCCCTGGACATCTTGTCTCCTTCCTCCTCTCATGTCTCCTTGAATCCCCTGGACATCTTGTCTCCTTCCTCCTCACAACCTTTTTCACAAAAGAAGTTGCCTTGATTTTCAGTTACTTTTAGAAGAGATGATTTCCTTCTTTCATCAGATGCAGCTGTCGTCAGTAACGTTTAAACTGATGTGTGTAAAGAGACAGATTTGTATTTCACAAATCAATGAACATCTGAGGTCACAGGCTCCTCCCACAAAGCACACACATCCACGTCTGCACTCCTGATACTGACACACACACATATCGGTAGCTTTCCATTGGTTTGTTTATCCATTTATAATAAATACGTTCCTTTACCCATAAGACATTGTGGTCGTGACACCTGTCCTTTGACATTGGATTTGCACTTCTTGCTACGACCACATGCCTCAAAGCGTCTGTACTTTAGTGCAACAAAAGGCTCAAAGGTCTCGTGTACTTTAGTCACCTTCTTTTAAAAGAAAGTTGTTCTTAGTTTAGCTTAAGTTTGGTGATCCCTCTTTCATTAAACATTATCTTTGTATATGTTGTTACTTCCCTTTGTACAAGTCGTACATTATTCAACATTCTAAGTATACATTGATATTGTATGTTAACATATATTAAGATGTAAAAAGGGAGAAGGGGTCGTTTTAAATAAGTGTTAACTTCTTCCGACCCCTTTTCGGACGTGTAATTGTGTTTATTGATATCAGACGATGACACTACAGATTATTCAATTATTAATTACATATTCGTTTTGTTATTGCATTCATTTGTATAGTACTGTATCATGTCTGTATCACCTTTTGTTTCATTTGTATTTTCTTTGGGTTTACACGCTCGAAAAAACTAAATAAACTAAACGAAGTGTGAAGGGTCCATCCTCTGGAGAGCAGGACTATAATGAGAAATGTCTCTGGTTTGGATGTGATGCATTTAAAGTAGTGGTGTAAAAATTATCGCGTTAACGGCGGTAATTAATTTTTTGAATTAATTGCGTTAAAATATTTAACGCATTTAACGCATGTGCAGAATGGCCCGCCCCATACGTGCCACCAGTGGCAGCGCCAGGGTATGGCTGGGGTAGGCTACACCCATACCGAGAAATGGCTTAGCCCCACCATGAAAAATGATGTTAAAGTAAGCTAAATAAAGTCCGCCAACTCGCGCGGAGTAAATTGCACAGACAGCAGTTAGTAAGATTGATTTCAGAAGCCACTTGTCTGGAAATACCGAAGACCAGAAACGGTTTTGAAAACTTTTGTCACGTAGTGATCGTCTTCTCAATAGAACATCTTTGATAATGTCGGTGTTGTTGCAGGAAGTCCCGACGGAGAATACTTTTGCTGTAGTACAGGGGTGCACATAACTGGTACGCAGGTTATGTGCGTAATCTGAAACTTGTGTCACAAAGCGCATTTGCGTACCGACGTACTTGTGAAGCTTTTCCAGAAGGCGGTTAGATCACCGGACGACAGAGTCGGTCTCCGTGTGCACAGACAGGGCTGCTGTTAACGTCGGTCTGTACAACGGCATTGTGCCAAAACTACGCCAACCCGGCTGCGGAGGAGACTCTTTCCCCCCTTCACTGGAGAACTGCGCTAAAACAGCTGATC
The DNA here is from genome assembly GCA_028583405.1 of Pogonophryne albipinna. Lineage (NCBI taxonomy): Eukaryota > Metazoa > Chordata > Actinopteri > Perciformes > Artedidraconidae > Pogonophryne > Pogonophryne albipinna. Next base: position 2,965,634 of record CM053252.1, read on the forward strand.
ACAACGTTCACACTCTGTGGTCACGAAGTACTCCACTAGCCGCCGCCGCCCCCCCCCCCCCCCCCCCCCCCCCCCGACTTTCCTGAAGTACTCCCCGTTGATAGAAATCAACACGTAATGAATTAAGACCCCACGGTTTGATGATTGATAGGTGTGTGGGCTGTCTTTCATTTTGACACGCAGAAAAATGTTATAATAAACATAGATACTGTATGTTAAATGGATATATCCGCCTTCTTTCATTTATCTTTCCATTCCCACAATATACATAAAGAAATGGCATATTTTGGACATAGTTCCAATGGTGATTAATTAATTTTTAAGCTGTGATTAATCTGATTAAAAATTTTAATCGTTTGACAGCCCTAATTTAAAGATATGATATTAAGGTGGAATGCTCAGATAAATGACGGCAGGGAGGAGGCAGGGAGGATGTCCGTTAATCAGTGCATCTCTCCTGATGAGCAGGTTTGAAAGCACTTTGCTAAGACGTGGAAATCACAGAATAAAAGCAGACTATTAACCATTCATTAAAGCTTACGTAGCAACGTTTACCCAAAGGTTGCATCCTCTGGAGAGCAAGAATGTGAATGAATCTAACGGGAAATGTTCCAATAAATGGCCAAACATCTGGCACTTGGTGAAGGTGTGAGCCGTCCAATCATCCTGCGAGGGAACACATGAATCAGGCGACGTTCTGCGTGTGCCATGACCGTGTTTTCAGAAGCTTTCTTCTTCTTCTGCAAAAGTCACGTCTCA
>CM053252.1:2971392-2988892 GCA_028583405.1 Pogonophryne albipinna
ACGGCATTAATACTGCAGGTAATACTCTCTAAATACTGCATTAATACTGCAGGTAATACTCTCTAAATACTGCATTAATACGGCAGGTAATACTCTCTAAATACTGCATTAATACGGCAGGTAATACTCTCTAAATACTGCATTAATACGGCAGGTAATACTCTCTAAATACTGCATTAATACGGCAGGTAATACTCTCTAAATACTGCATTAATACGGCAGGTAATATTCTCTAAATACTGCATTAATACGGCAGGTAATACTCTCTAAATACTGCATTAATACGGCAGGTAATACTCTCTAAATACTGCATTAATACGGCAGGTAATACTCTCTAAATACTGCATTAATACTGCAGGTAATACTCTCTAAATACTGCATTAATACGGCAGGTAATACTCTCTAAATACTGCATTAATACGGCAGGTAATACTCTCTAAATACTGCATTAATACTACATTAATACGGCAGGTAATACAATACTGCAGGTAATACTCTCTAAATACTGCATTAATACTACATTAATACGGCAGGTAATACTCTCTAAATACTGCATTAATACTGCAGGTAATACTCTCTAAATACTGCATTAATACTACATTAATACGGCAGATAATACTCTCTAAATACTGCATTAATACTGCAGGTAATACTCTCTAAATACTGCATTAATACTACATTAATACTGCAGGTAATAATCTCTAAATACTGCATTAATACTGCAGGTAATACTCTCTAAATACTGCATTAATACTACATTAATACGGCAGGTAATACTCTCTAAATACTGCATTAATACGGCAGGTAATACTCTCTAAATACTGCATTAATACGGCAGGTAATACTCTCTAAATACTGCATTAATACTGCAGGTAATACTCTCTAAATACTGCATTAATACTACATTAATACGGCAGGTAATACTCTCTAAATACTGCATTAATACGGCAGGTAATACTCTCTAAATACTGCATTAATACTGCAGGTAATACTCTCTAAATACTGCATTAATACTACATTAATACTGCAGATAATAATCTCTAAATACTGCATTAATACTGCAGGTAATACTCTCTAAATACTGCATTAATACTGCAGGTAATACTCTCTAAATACTGCATTAGTACTACATTAATACTGCAGATAATAATCTCTAAATACTGCATTAATACTGCAGGTAATAATCTCTAAATACTGCATTAATACTACATTAATACTGCAGATAATAATCTCTAAATACTGCATTAATACTGCAGGTAATAATCTCTAAATACTGCATTAATACTTCAATTACAACCTGCTGAAGCCAGTGCAGAGGATCCTCAAATACCACCTGTTACTGCAGGTAATACTGCATTAATACTGCATTAATACTGCAGGTAATACTCTCTAAATACTACATTAATACTGCATTAATACGGCAGGTAATACTCTCTAAATACTGCATTAATACTACATTAATACGGCAGGTAATACTCTCTAAATACTGCATTAATACTACTTTAAAACTTTAAATACTACCTACTGAAACCAGTGCAGAGGATCCTCAAATACCACCTGTTACTGCAGGTAATACTGCAAATACTTCCAAATACTACATGTATTCCCTCATATACATGATGCTACAGATATCACCTCTAAAAATACAAAATATTAGTGTAGTATCTCAGATAATCCCTGATACTACAGCTCCAAATACTACACGAAGTACCTCAAATACCACCTGCTTCTAGAGGTAATAGTCCAAATACTTTAAATTAAAGATTAAAGATATTATTTGAGGATTTATTTTTCTCTTTAGGGTTATGTGTCATCAAATATGCGGAAATCAGAAAAACAACAGCAGCTTTGAATTTACATGCATGTTTTGCCAACAAATCACAACTTTACATGACATTAGAAACGTATATAGAAATTGTATAACATTAAGATTGAAATTATAGTGTAAATAATTATTTATCTCCTAACTTCTACCTCAGATCTTTACAAACGTCTCACTTCGAACATCTGAAGATATTCAGCTGACTCTCATCCATAAAACACCAGAACACACACAGCTTCTCCCAATGAACGGATTTACTGGTTGCTGTCCAAGCCCACCTCTGACACACACACACACACACACACACACACACACACACACACACACACACACACACACACACACACACACACACACACACACACACACACACACACACACACACACACACACACACACACACACACACACACACACACACACACACACACACACACACACACACACACACACACACACACACACACACACACACACACACACACACACACACACACACACACACACACACACACACACACACACACACACACACACACACGTACACACACACGCATACGCACACGTACTAACACACACACACACACATACACACACACACACGTACACACACATACACACACGCACACACACACATACACACACACACGTACACACACGCACACATACACACACACACACACACGTACACACACACACACACACACACACACACACACACACGTGTTGCTCTGTCGACAGTGGCCAGATCAAACACTGGTGCTACATCTGTTTGGAGCTGAGCAGGGATTTTCCCATAATCCTCAGCTGTTCCTGCTTCACTGTCTCTGTGATGAAGTGCTGTGTCAGCTGCTGGGTTGTTTTGTTTGGATCATTATTTCTTTGTGATCACTGTTCTTTCAAGGACATAATTACACCGCTTCGAGGAATACTCGCCTCTGATTGGTCAACTCGCACATCCATCAGTCAGTTATCTCTGTATATCAGACTGTTGCTAAGGCTCTGATTCAATGTCCATTTAACTTCAGAGTTGGCCTAAAAACACATTAGTTTTTCCGTTACTCCATCAGAAAACACCATGCAGTACTTTGTAATAGTTATTTAAACTATTATTGGAGACCTTTGCCAGTTATTTGCAGACTTTATTAACTCAGAGTAAACTTAATGCCTTTCCAGAGACCTTTATCTAATTTAATGTCCAGGAACTTATTAGGAAGATATGGACACTAAGGTTTCTATTTTGAGATGTTTGAATTTCAGAATTGTACATTTCTACACTTTTAATTTCTACTTATGTGCAATGCCTTGTTTTTTGTGCTGCTGCAACGCCAACAAATCCCAAATTGGGACCAATAAAGTACATCTTATCTGATAATATCTTATCTTATCGTACCAGATAGTAGCTACATTTGTATTAATTGAAAAATATAGAAAATGATTTGGTTACTGTATGTTGGTTTTAAAGTACAAAGTCCCAGGAGCATTTGGTCAAATAGATAAATTGTGATTTAAAGGGCAGAAAAACCTCAACCAGTCCTGCCGTCATTTTAAGTAGGGTCACCATTGTGCAGTTCAATCATACATTAAGGGCAGTGTTGCAGCAATATCTTGATTATATTATTTAACAGTTATTTTCTTGCTGTTTTGTTCATAGTACATGTATTTAGTGTTATTATTTAAGTTAATTTAACTAGTTCTATGCTTTTATCTATGCATATTCATAAAATAGGCCCTCGGTTAATGTCGCCACCTAGAACGCTGCCCTGATAGGTGCGATATGGATGAAATGTGTTGGGGGTATGAAGCATGTGGAGACGAGAAAAAAGTCAATTGGAGCAGAACCGTAAACACAACAGGAAGTCAGATATTTAGAATGTTCACAACAACAAACACCTCCCATAGATTTTCCTCTGATCATCTCTTCAGAGCGTTGGTGATTTAGTGCTTTCAGAGGAACTTTGAAACTTTGTTCATTGTTATTGTATTATTGGAAAACGACGAAATAAACGAACAAACACGATATTCTTACGAGGACATTGGACATTATTTACCTGCGTAAAATTCATTTTCTGGTGCCCCAGCGGCAGTTTAGTTTAAGTTACGTTTTCTACTTTAATTCTCTGATTAGCCGTTACAGACAGTATGATCCGTATTATTGAAGGATATTTCGTAATCAGCTGTATTATACCCAGAGATGGCAAAAGTACACACATCCTTTACTCAAGTAGAAGTACAGATACTCGTGTTTAAAAATACTCTGGTAAAAGTAGAAGTACTGACTAAACTTCTTTACTCAAGTCAAAGCAAAGAGGCTTTGAAATGTACTTCAGTAAAAAGTCCCCATAACTAGCAGCTGTTTTAAAGAGTACCTGACCTCCCTTTATATTAATAGAACAATAATGTCATTGTTAGCTAATGAATGTTTCCATGCTGAACAACGGCAACATGACAACGTTTCCATTGGTCCCTCTTCTTTAGAGAAGACCAGGAAATGATGGATACACGGATCGTGTTCAAATCAATAGGCACGCAATGACTCTAAAGAATAATGATCACGCCACCAAACACACATTCAGACTAAAGGAACCAGCTGTTTGGGAAATGAGAGAAGTAGAAAGTACAGGTATTTGGGTTCAACATGTAAGAAGTAGAAAGTACAGGTATTTGGGTTCAACATGTAAGAAGTAGAAAGTACAGGTATTTGAGTTCAACATGTGAGAAGTAGAAAGTTCAGGTATTTGGGTTCAACATGTAAGAAGTAGAAAGTACAGGTATTTGGGTTCAACATGTAAGAAGTAGAAAGTACAGGTATTTGGGTTCAACATGTAAGAAGTAGAAAGTACAGGTATTTGAGTTCAACATGTGAGAAGTAGAAAGTACAGGTATTTGGGTTCAACATGTAAGAAGTAGAAAGTACAGGTATTTGGGTTCAACATGTAAGAAGTAGAAAGTACAGGTATTTGGGTTCAACATGTGAGAAGTAGAAAGTTCAGGTATTTGGGTTCAACATGTGAGAAGTAGAAAGTACAGGTATTTGGGTTCAACATGTGAGAAGTAGAAAGTACAGGTATTTGGGTTCAACATGTGAGAAGTAGAAAGTACAGGTATTTGGGTTCAACATGTGAGAAGTAGAAAGTACAGGTATTTGGGTTCAACATGTGAGAAGTAGAAAGTACAGGTATTTGGGTTCAACATGTGAGAAGTAGAAAGTACAGGTATTTGTGTTCAACATGTAAGAAGTAGAAAGTACAGGTATTTGTGTTCAACATGTAAGAAGTAGAAAGTGGTCAGAAAAATAAGTAGTGGAGTAGAACAATGTACTTAAGTACAATAATGAAGTATTTGTACTCCACTACCTTCCTCCTTTGATTATACCCTCATGACAAGTTGCTCTCATGTCTCCTCAGGAACTTTCCAAGCACTTTGATAAGAGCGACCCGGGGTATGAGGTCATTGAAGACGCCATCATCACCATGACGGCGGTCGCCTGGTACATCAACGACATGAAGAGGAAGCAGGAGCACGCAGTCCGACTGCAGGTGAGAGAGTAATGTACAAGATGAGATTTAATACCTGAGACAACCTCTTTGAATCGTTTTTTCATTTACATGACTATATGTTGGGCAATTACATTAATCTGGTTATTTGACAAGTAGGTTTTCACTTTGAAGGCATTTGCTTTGTGGCATTGGTGCGTAACTAAATAGACATGAATATAGAAAAAGAACAATTGAAAGTTGGCAGGAATGTTTGAAATATATTCTAGGATGTGCAGAAGTTCACATTATTAAGAATAAAATAATATGCAACACACAGATATAATTCTATCACCAATTTTCCAAAGACACACAGTTGTTACTTGTCACTCTTTTGAAAAAAATAATGTATATATAATATATAATATAAATAATATTTTATTATATTATATATATATTTGTATAGCATTGGCTAGCTACACTTTAAAACATAATAGAATCTCAATATTCTTTTTATTTGTATTGTGTAAGTAATTGTTATCACTCTCACAAATAGAAACTGTAGAGGACCTCGAATGGTACCCTGAGGAACGCCTAAAAACGTTTTTTAAGGGATATTTTCCCGAAAGATAAACTTTTAGAATTTTTTTTTGCAGTCTATAAAGACAACAATTACATGAATATTCATATTTTTAAGTATTTATATATTCAATGTTTTGCTTCAAAATAGGTTAACAGTATGGATAAATATATGGCTTTAAAGCTGATAAAAAGTCAATTTGAACTTTAGTATGCAAGCATGGATTGGTATACTTGCAGTATTTAGAGTATTACCTGCAGTAACAGGTGGTACTTGAAGTATTAATGTAGTATTTGCAGTATTACCTGCAGTAACAGGAGGTATTGGAAATATTAATGTAGTATATATTTGTAGTATTACCTGCAGTAACAGTTGGTATTTGAAGTATTAATCGTGAATGTGATATTGTGTCAAAGTCTTAATATCTAACTGTGTCAGTGTAGTAGTTTATTCTCCTTCCTTCATGCAGTGTTATAGTTTGGTATCGTCAAGTCGGCAGTATACTATCAAGATGCAAAGTTATTTATTTTAATACATTTTCAAGATTACCCTTCCTTCTGTGACTACATCTTCTTCACTGAAGGTTTAAACTAGTGGATCATGAGTCATAAAGAAATCTCCGTGCAGACGAAGTGGCCTCAGAACGTTTGACTGTTCAGGTGTTAACAGACAGCTGGAGGTCAGCCGGCGACCTCTAGGGGTCAAACTGTGTCACCGCTGCATTCCTACACTTCCCGACACATGTTCACACCATGACTTACACAGGGACATGTTATCAACTTGTTCCGTGTGTGTGTGTGTGTGTGTGTGTGTGTGTCAGCATCCTCTTGCTGCTGAGTTTTGACACTCCTCCTGTCATTTCTGTTTTAGTTTTAGCTCTTTAACTTCTCTTTGATAGTTTTTCCTCAACATTTTTTAAACTTTTGTACATTTTAATTGCAGCTTTATTGTATTTTCATGTAAAGGCTTTTTAAATGTCCTGTCAGGATGTGTTAAGTGTTTTAATTTACACTTTTTATTAACAGATTTTCCGCATCCAAACGGAGCTCTGTTGTTTGCTAGACCTGTCAAAACTTGAGCTTATATCACTAACCTTTTCCAAACTAATATTGGTGATTGTTACCTGCGTAAATAATGTAAACTAAACTAACTTAAACATATAAAAGCATCAGACTAAGGCCATCTAGGAGATAGAAGGTGTTTACCTTTTCATAACATTGGTACCAATTGTAACGCTGTATCTTTGCTTATAGAGCATCGGTTTTAAAAGGTCTTCTCAGTGTCATTTAAGTTTCTCCACGGCAAAATTATAACACCGGTTTTGTCTGGTTATTTTGTCCTGGAGATGCTAAAGTAAATATTACACCGTATTTATTTAAAGCCACATATCTTTAGAACAGTCTGACACTAATAAGTCATTTTAAGACGAAAGACTCAAGAGAAAATGAATTTAGTTTGAGACCAATTTGTCTGATTTGTCTGTCTTAGCACCTAAAACGAAACTATACTAAAATAAATACATCAGACCACCAAGCCCATTTAGGAGACAGGAAGTGATTACCTTCTTTATGATATTGTCAACAATTGTAATGCTCTATCCTCCCGTGTAGAGCATCTTTTAAATAGCTTTTTGTAGAGGTCTTCTCTGTGTCATTTCAGTTTCTCCACGGCTAAATTATAACGCAGATTTTTGTCCCGTTCTTTTGCCCTAGAGATGCTCAAGCAAATATTAGCCCCATTTCAAAAGCTAGGAGGAAATTAACTTTGTTTGTTTGAGACACATTTGTCTTATTTGTCTGTTTTAGCATCAACCTCTTGTGAGACAGAGCTCTTATTTTAGCTAAACTGTGTCAAATGTTAAGCTTATGTCAATTAACGTTTTGAAAAACCCCTGAATAACTCATATTTATAATGCTAAACATGATTGTTAGCCACATAAATATCTTTTTGTACGCCCATTTAGAAGACAGGAAGTGTTTACCTTCTTTATGATATTGTCACCAATTGTAATGCTCTATCTTCACTTGTAGAGCATCTGTTAAATAACTTTTTAAAGAGGACTCCTCTCCTGCAGCTGGTTGTCTCGGGGTCAAAGGTCACGTCCACAGCTGGCCGCTGCCTGTGGCTCCGCAGAGGAACCATTAACAAACAGTTGTGACTATTTTCTGGAAACGCAGAGTCATCCGGGTCGTAGTTTAGAAGCTGACCTGAGTTTGATTAGGGTGACCTTTAACCCCTGAGGCAAGAAATGCTCAGGTGTTGACCTTTGACCTCCCAGCAGCTGGACCCCAAGGTGAATCGTTCACACAGATGGACGAGGTTTACATAGTTTACAGCGGTTTTTACAGAGGAAAGGTGTCCCAGTGTTTCCTGCAAAGAAGATATAATACTTATGTTTCCAGGTGAAGTACATTTAAGGCAAAATACTGCTTTCTAAAGTCTCATTTCATCACGTTTGCACTCAAGAAGCATCAATTTAGCCTTTTTAATTTCCAATTTAAGGCGTAAGAACTTCCAAATCTATGTGATGAAACCCATTCATGTTTTTTCTCCTTAGAAATCCAAGATAGTTAAAAGAAAGTGAAGTAATCTGAACGGAGACTGGACGTTGTTACCTTTCAGCGTCTTCTACATCTCAATCCAAAGGAGTTTACACCTCACTGTGCGTGTTTGAAAGGGTTAATAGGGAATAATATAACCAATACAGCTGAAATAAAAAGCTAAAACACATTTTCTATCAATGATCAAAATGTTTTGTACCAAAGAAATGTGAACCCTTAGTTGATTGAACCAACTTTAGGTGCAGTTTTTGAAAAGTAATTGTTGTTTTACAGCATGTTTGGGTTGTATTGAGACTGTTACGTCCCCACTAAAGTCTAGGGGACCTGGAGACAATAACATACAACCAATAATTATGAAGGAGTCAGCGTAAAGGTTGACAAAAGGTTTATTCCTTGTAAACCTATCTGAACAGAACTTTAACAGAAATACTCTTCGTGAGGAGGAGGAGGAGTCAAAGGATTGTGCCAAACAAAAGAAACAAGCATAACAAAACCAGGCCTATCTCTACATCTATCCTTTGAAACCAAAACTCAAACAAAAACCCTCACTAACTAAACTACGAAGAAGTTGACAAAACAATATACAGGGGTGGCAACAATCCGCTAACCTAGTGTGTCTAAACATTTGTTAGCTACATGGTGAGAAATGTACAGGGTACCCCAGACTTACCTAACTCCTCCACCTCTCAACACACACTTTCAACAGGTCAGACAATCTAAGGAGAATGAGTTGCTAAACAAGGCAGTCAATTTCAGGCTCCTCAAACAGCAACAGGCCCAGAGTGAGAGAGCGAGAAGACTTCCTGGGTGCCTCCTTTATGGTCGGCGCTGGCTGCTGATAGGCCAGCTGAGGGTGAGAGGATCCGATCAGCCATCAGACTCAGGTGCACAGGCAGATACCAATCAGCTGCTGATTAGCTGTGCAGAAGACAGGGAGAAGAGAGAAACAGAGGAGGGAAGGAAAACCACACAAGTACAGCCTGCCTGGCACGTAACAGAGACCTACAAATGTTTTCTGAGTGACAATTTGATTCTATAATTAACATTTCTATTCATAACCTTGAACGTTCATGTAGTAAAAAGCTTTTTATTTCACATGTGCTGTCTCCACCTGACAAAAAGCTACTTGTTTCTTAGCAGTGATAAGAACTTTTTCTACCCCCAAAAAACCTGAACCTCTGATTATTGGACCGATTTTAGTTGCAGTTCTTGACAAGTTTGGCCGTTTTAGAGCATTTCAAGAATAGTTTGCTACCTAAGAAAAGGTTCCCATTAAAGCCAGAACCTTTCTCTACCTTTTGAATAAAAACACCTGAAAATATGTGCTAAAACCAACCTATTGGACCATTTTCCAGAGATGATCATTATGTTTTGTACCAGAGAAGTGTGAACCCTTAGATGATTGGACCAACTTTAGGTGCAGATCTTGAGGAGTTTGGCCGTTTAAGAACATTTCAAGAGTATTTTGCTACTGTAGGTTTGTTTAGCTCTGAGCCCAGGTTAGCCGAAAAGAGTCCAGGAAGCCTATTTACAAGTTAACAGCGTTTAATAAAACAATGATACGATGATACAAGGAAATTACAAAATGGTGACTCGGCCGAGTGTGCTCCTCCGCTCACTATCTTTCAAAGTCAAAGTCAACTTTATTGTCAATCTCAAAATATGTTTGTACACACAGAAAGATCGAAATACCCACAGTCCCGAGGTATAAAATAACACATAAAATACAAGAACACTCAATAATTACAAAAATGAGAGCGACTTCCTGCTGGCTTCCCATTTTATCCTCTGTCGTCTTCTCCTATTGGCTTAGCGTTAACGGGGGCGGGTCCAAGACACGTCCTGTCGTTTCCTGATGTTAGTTTTACAATATTCTAATATCTGTTGGTCATTTAAACATTCCCTAATAACAGCATTGCAGCGTCAATAAGTGAGAGTTAAAGACAGTGTGTTTAGTGTGCAACACCACGTGTCATTTATCCTTAAATTCACGAACACAAAACATACCATTAGCTACATGCTAATGCTAACACCGTCTGAGCATACAGGAAGTCTAGTGTGTTGACAATGTCCTGAACATCCGGTTACAGAATAAAACAGTGTTATTAATTTTAAGTTACGCCATATAAATACTACTGATTTTATTCCTTACACTACCCAAGAAAAAGTTCTCAAAAAAAACGAACCCAAATCTACTTCTTACATGTTGAACTCAAATACCTGTACTTTCTACTTCTCACTTGTTGAACTCAAATACCTGTACTTTCTACTTCTTACATGTTGAACACAAATACCTGTACTTTCTACTTCTTACATGTTGAACACAAATACCTGTACTTTCTACTTCTTACATGTTGAACACAAATACCTGTACTTTCTACTTCTCACATGTTGAACACAAACACCTGTACTTTCTACTTCTTACATGTTGAACACAAATACCTGTACTTTCTACTTCTTACATGTTGAACACAAACACCTGTACTTTCTACTTCTCACATGTTGAACTCAAATACCTGTACTTTCTACTTCTTACATGTTGAACACAAATACCTGTACTTTCTACTTCTTACATGTTGAACTCAAATACCTGTACTTTCTACTTCTTACATGTTGAACCCAAATACCTGTACTTTCCACTTCTTACATGTTGAACCCAAATACCTGTACTTTCTACTTCTCACATGTTGAACACAAATACCTGTACTTTCTACTTCTTACATGTTGAACACAAATACCTGTACTTTCTACTTCTCACATGTTGAACCCAAATACCTGTACTTTCTACTTCTCACATGTTGAACCCAAATACCTGTACTTTCTACTTCTTACATGTTGAACACAAATACCTGTACTTTCTACTTCTTACATGTTGAACTCAAATACCTGTACTTTCTACTTCTTACATGTTGAACACAAATACCTGTACTTTCTACTTCTTACATGTTGAACACAAATACCTGTACTTTCTACTTCTTACATGTTGAACACAAATACCTGTACTTTCTACTTCTTACATGTTGAACCCAAATACCTGTACTTTCTACTTCTCACATGTTGAACACAAATACCTGTACTTTCTACTTCTCACATGTTGAACCCAAATACCTGTACTTTCTACTTCTCACATGTTGAACCCAAATACCTGTACTTTCTACTTCTCACATGTTGAACACAAATACCTGTACTTTCTACTTCTTACATGTTGAACCCAAATACCTGTACTTTCTACTTCTTACATGTTGAACCCAAATACCTGTACTTTCTACTTCTCACATGTTGAACACAAATACCTGTACTTTCTACTTCTTACATGTTGAACACAAATACCTGTACTTTCTACTTCTTACATGTTGAACTCAAATACCTGTACTTTCTACTTCTTACATGTTGAACACAAATACCTGTACTTTCTACTTCTTACATGTTGAACACAAATACCTGTACTTTCTACTTCTTACATGTTGAACACAAATACCTGTACTTTCTACTTCTTACATGTTGAACATAAATACCTGTACTTTCTACTTCTCACATGTTGAACACAAATACCTGTACTTTCTACTTCTTACATGTTGAACTCAAATACCTGTACTTTCTACTTCTCACATGTTGAACACAAATACCTGTACTTTCTACTTCTCACATGTTGAACACAAATACCTGTACTTTCTACTTCTTACATGTTGAACTCAAATACCTGTACTTTCTACTTCTTACATGTTGAACCCAAATACCTGTACTTTCTACTTCTCACATGTTGAACACAAATACCTGTACTTTCTACTTCTTACATGTTGAACCCAAATACCTGTACTTTCTACTTCTTACATGTTGAACCCAAATACCTGTACTTTCTACTTCTTACATGTTGAACACAAATACCTGTACTTTCTACTTCTTACATGTTGAACACAAATACCTGTACTTTCTACTTCTTACATGTTGAACCCAAATACCTGTACTTTCTACTTCTTACATGTTGAACACAAATACCTGTACTTTCTACTTCTTACATGTTGAACCCAAATACCTGTACTTTCTACTTCTCACATGTTGAACACAAATACCTGAACTTTCTACTTCTTACATGTTGAACCCAAATACCTGAACTTTCTACTTCTTACATGTTGAACCCAAATACCTGTACTTTCTACTTCTTACATGTTGAACCCAAATACCTGTACTTTCTACTTCTTACATGTTGAACCCAAATACCTGTACTTTCTACTTCTTACATGTTGAACCCAAATACCTGTACTTTCTACTTCTCACATGTTGAACACAAATACCTGTACTTTCTACTTCTTACATGTTGAACCCAAATACCTGAACTTTCTACTTCTTACATGTTGAACCCAAATACCTGTACTTTCTACTTCTTACATGTTGAACCCAAATACCTGTACTTTCTACTTCTTACATGTTGAACCCAAATACCTGTACTTTCTACTTCTTACATGTTGAACCCAAATACCTGTACTTTCTACTTCTTACATGTTGAACTCAAATACCTGTACTTTCTACTTCTCTCATTTCCCAAACAGCTGGTTCCTTTAGTCTGAATGTGTGTTTGGTGGCGTGATCATTATTCTTTAGAGTCATTGCGTGCCTATTGATTTGAACACGATCCGTGTATCCATCATTTCCTGGTCTTCTCTAAAGAAGAGGGACCAATGGAAACGTTGTCATGTTGCCGTTGTTCAGCATGGAAACATTCATTAGCTAACAATGACATTATTGTTCTATTAATATAAAGGGAGGTCAGGTACTCTTTAAAGCAGCTGCTAGTTATGGGTACTTTTTACTGAAGTACACTTCAAAGCCTCTTTACTTTGACTTGAGTAAAGAAGTACAGTCAGTACTTCTACTTTTACCAGAGTATTTTTAAACACGAGTATCTGGACTTCTACTTGAGTAAAGGATGTGTGTACTTTTGCCCTCTCTGCTGACCTCTGACCTTTGCCCCCTCAGGAGATCGAGTTCCTGCTGGTGAACTGGAGCGGTCCTGATCTGGGTGGGTTTGGAGAACTTGTTCTGGAAGGTTCCTTTAAAGTCCAGCGGGTGAAGAAGGAGCGAGCGTTCTTCCTGTTCGACAAAATGCTGCTGATCGCCAAGAAGAGGGCGGGGCAGTTCGTCTACAGCACGCACATATTCGTACGTCCATTATCTCTTATCTACTTCATATTGTTTTACACAGAGGTGGGAAGTACATTTACTCAAGTACTGTGCTTAAGTACAATGTTGAGGTACTTGTACTTGAGTATTTCTATTTAATGCTACTTTATACTTCCACTCCACTACATTTCAGATGTAAATATTACACTTGTTACTTTGCAGATTCAGATTATTAACTAATACAAAGAAAACAGCTGTGGTGGTTTTCTTTAAGGTGTTCGTTGCTACCTGAAGATGTTGTGACTATAAAGCCTTTGAAAAGGAGGAAACCCTAATATATATATTGTGCATTTAAGGCCTAAATGCACACTAAGGTTGACCCATGATTTGTTTCAATGCAAACGTTGAATTTAGAGATGCATCTGCAGCTTTGGTCTTAATGCTCTTAAGGTCTTCCATTTCTGTAAAGCACTTTGAATGGCCTTGTCTTGAAATGGGCTGTATAAATGAACTTGCCTTGGTGCAAAACAATAAGTGTAATGGTGTGTAACCCCCCCCCCCCCCACTCTCTGCAGTGCTGCAACCTGCTGCTGGTGGAGACCCTGAAGGACTCGCTCTGCTTCAAAGTCTCAGACCAGACCATCCCCAAACTGCAGCACGTCGTACAGGTGAGGGGGAGAAACACAAGATCAATATTTACATCTGGGGTCAAACTGAGGTCAGAGGCTGGAGCCACACGAGGACGATAACGGTCGTATCTGCTGCAGTTCTCTATCAGATAGACGGACACACAAGGCCGACAGGGAAACGCAGATCACGATAACGGCTCCCAAGGTGGGTAGATCTGCGGACGAAACGCTCTGGGGGGCCAAACGGCTCCGTGTCTACGCCCTATACGATCATTTCCTGATAACGATGACGCAATAGCCCCGCCTCTCCCCGCCTCTCCCCACCTCTCCCCACCTCTCCTGCTCACCCCCGTGTCACCATTGCTGATGTGTTTCGCCAACAACAACAACAACAGTTTTCAGAGTGTTTCGAGCCAGGTCCCGGTATCTCGCAGGACAGTGCACCCAGCAGGTGCCTCCAGCAGACCCCCCCTCACGGCAGAGTTTCCATGAGCCGAAATCTAACATTCTCCGGTCAAAATGTTGATGTTTAGGTCCTTTGACACTCAGGCAGTCATACCATTAGCTAGAACTAGCTCTGATCGATATGGACATAAACGCGAGTGAAGTCTAATCGGACCGGAGAGAGAGATCAGAGATCAGCTGCTGCTGACGGAGACAAAGAGCCCTGCCTCTCCCCACCTCTGCTACTAAATCCACCGCAGAGAATAAACAGAAGGGCAACCATGGAAACCATGCTCGGAAGTCTTCTTCGCTACTTCTGGTGTATTTTGTGGCGGAAGTACAGCGCCACTTACAGGCCTGGCATATGTACTACAGCGTCTCCAGCGGGTCGAGCGGTCTCGTGTGGAAGGACACGTTGCTGGTGCCTATTGCGTGTGGACGGGAGACTTTTTTGATATCGATTTCTGTTCGTTTGCGTTACCGTTCTCGTGTGGCTGCAGTCTGAGACTCTGGGAGAGAGATATAACTGTTCAACATTTTAGAAGAAGAAGAACACCTTCCACAAATGCATTCAAAAGATTTGCAATATCTATCTAAAGGCATGCAGGCTATGTTTTTTATGATATGGATTTTCTGCACAGCTCTCCACTTAGAAAATATTATGTGTCATATATTCTTTTTCTGTACTCAGTTTCTTCTATCTATCTCTCTATCCCTCTATCTCTCTATATATCCATCTCTCTATCTATCCATCTCTCTATCTATCTATCTCTCTATCCCTCTATATATCCATCTCTCTATCTATCCATCTCTCTATCCCTCTATCTCTCCATCTATCTATCTCTCTATCTCTCCATCTATCTATCTCTCTATCTATCCATCCATCCATCTCTCTATCCCTCTATATATCCATCTCTCTATCTATCCATCTCTCTATCCCTCTATCTCTCCATCTCTCTATCTATCTCTCTATCTATCCATCTATCCATCTCTCTATCCATCTCTCTATCTATCCATCTCTCTATCTATCCATCTCTCTATCCCTCTATCTCTCCATCTATCTATCTCTCTATCTATCCATCTATCCATCTCTCTATCCATCTCTCTATCTATCCATCTCTCTATCCCTCTATCTCTCCATCTATCTATCTCTCTATCTCTCCATCTATCTATCTCTCTATCTATCCATCTATCCATCTATCTATCCATCTCTCTATCCCTCTATCTCTCCATCTATCTATCTCTCTATCTCTCCATCTATCTATCTCTCTATCTATCCATCTATCCATCTCTCTATCTATCCATCTATCCATCTATCTATCCATCTCTCTATCCATCTCTCTATCTATCTATCTCTATCTATCTACCTATCAGTTAATCTGAAGAGATGGAGGTATAACTCCTCCTACTTTGTTTCCTCCGTTCTGATTGGTGCAGACGAAGAACCAGGAGGAGAAGAGGCTGTGGGTTCATTACCTGAAGAGGCTGATCGTAGAGAACCATCCCGCCTCTCTGCCGATGAAGGTGAGAGGAGGAGGAGGATTGAAGTTAGATAAGTGTGATTTTCAACGAGAGGTTGTCGGTTCGATCCCTGGGTCGGAAGGCTTTAATGTAAAAGTGTGTGAAAGTGAAAATGAAGCACTAACCCCTCCCTGATTAGCTCCAAAGCTAACATGGAGCTAGTTGCAGGTTGTAATGGGCACGTTTTAGGTGCAAAGTGTGTAATTGGGCAAAGATGTGCTGCATTTCTGCATAAAGGAAGCATCCTCCATATTAATGGAATACAGTCAAAGTTGGAAAACACTTGTTCCTGCAGTTCTGGCAATGTGGAAGCTAAACAAATCCAAGAAGTCGTTATAATAATAGAACAATATTATTTGTAGTTGTAGTAGAAGGGGAAATTAGGAATACTAGTAAAAGTAATTTGTCATTTAATAATTCTATTTCCTTTTTTATACATCTATATTTCCCACACACATTTCTGGATTGTATACTAGTTTAACAATCATGTTGTATATCATATTTCTATATGTGTTCATACTTTAAACCTCACGTTCTCCTTCTTTGAGGCAAACACCTCCTTTCTGAAAACCTGCTGGTTGACGTTGATTCTGAGATATCGTATATTGTAGTATATCTTTTGTGTTATTGTACTTTAATCAGAAGAGAGCTTCGATAGTAGTGTTAGTGGTTAGCGCCCTCTGCTGGCCATCACACAAACTCATCACTACACTTAAAACATCACAAGGAAATGCGTAAAGAAGTCAATCCTGCAGGACGTTCAGCTTGAGAGGATCCCACAATATGAACTATTAAAACACATTATTCATCTCGTGTATTTGGGATTAAACTAAAACAAATTAAACGTGCTTATTTATTTAGTTTAGTATATTGCACACTTTCCTCACAGTGTTTGAACTGGCCATGCAGGAAGTGAATAACCAGCGTGTTCAACTCAATCAAAAGGATGACAACAAACTCAATCTGAATGAAATTCCTGTAATTAATGCATATATTTTTAATTCATATTCGATTCTAAGTCAAATAAATTGTTCACAAACTGAAAAAAATAATAGTTATCTGACATTAGACTTTTTACTGTAACAGAGTATCCTATTCTCTGGTACTTCTACTTCGACTCAAGTACTAGATCTGAGTACTTCTACTTTTACTCAAGAACAAGATCTGAGTACTTCTACTTTTACTCAAAAACAAGATATGAGTACTTCTACTCCGACTCAAGTACTAGATCTGAGTACTTCTACTTTTACTCAAGAACAAGATCTGAGTACTTCTACTTTTACTCAAGAACAAGATATGAGTACTTCTACTTTTACTCAAGTACAAGACCTGAGTACTTCTACTTTTAC
>CM053252.1:2993892-3003892 GCA_028583405.1 Pogonophryne albipinna
ACATGATCTGAGTACTTCTACTTTTACTCAAGTACAAGATCTGAGTACTTCTACTTTTACTCAAGTACATGATCTGAGTACTTCTCCCCCCTCTGGTAGCAAGTGGGACAGCATTGATCTCATGGATCTGATTGACTGTTTGACCTCCTCTCCCTGCAGAGCCCTCTCAGCTGACCTACACTCCGGAGAAAACCAGGAAGGGTCTTCCTCTGCTGCTGGAGGGAAACCTGCCGTACAGACAGCGCTCCAGACGACGATCAGGTACACACACACACACACACACACACACACACACACACACACACACACACACACACACACACACACACACACACACACACACACACACACACACACACACACACACACACACACACACACACACACACACACACACACACACACACACCAGAGATGGCAAAAGTAAACACATCCTTTATTCAAGTAGAAGTACAGATACTCGTGTTTAAAAATACTCTACTACTAAAAGTACTGACTAAACTTCTTTACTCAAGTGAAAGTAAAGAACTTTGAAATGTACTTCTGTAAAAAGTACCCATAACTAGCAGCTGTTTTAAAGAGTACCTGACCTCCCTTTATATCAATAGAACAATAATGTCATTGTTAGCTAATGAATGTTTCCATGCTGAACAACGGCAACATGACAACGTTTCCATTGGTCCCTCTTCTTTAGAGAAGACCAGGAAATGATGGATACACGGATCGTGTTCAAATCAATAGGCACGCAATGACTCTAAAGAATAATGATCACGCCACCAAACACACATTCAGACTAAAGGAACCAGCTGTTTGGAAAATGAGAGAAGTAGAAAGTACAGGTATTTGGGTTCAACATGTAAGAAGTAGAAAGTACAGGTATTTGGGTTCAACATGTAAGAAGTAGAAAGTTCAGGTATTTGGGTTCAACATGTAAGAAGTAGAAAGTACAGGTATTTGAGTTCAATATGTAAGAAGTAGAAAGTACAGGTATTTGTGTTCAACATGTAAGAAGTAGAAAGTACAGGTATTTGTGTTCAACATGTAAGAAGTAGAAAGTTCAGGTATTTGGGTTCAACATGTAAGAAGTAGAAAGTACAGGTATTTGTGTTCAACATGTAAGAAGTAGAAAGTACAGGTATTTGTGTTCAACATGTGAGAAGTAGAAAGTACAGGTATTTGAGTTCAACATGTAAGAAGTAGAAAGTACAGGTATTTGTGTTCAACATGTAAGAAGTAGAAAGTACAGGTATTTGGGTTCAACATGTAAGAAGTAGAAAGTACAGGTATTTGGGTTCAACATGTAAGAAGTAGAAAGTACAGGTATTTGGGTTCAACATGTAAGAAGTAGAAAGTACAGGTATTTGAGTTCAACATGTAAGAAGTAGAAAGTACAGGTACTTGTATTCAACATGTAAGAAGTAAAAGTAAAAAGTTGTCAGAAAAATAAGTAGTTGAGTAAAGTACTGATACCAGAAACATGTACTTCAGTGCAGTAACAAAGTATTTGTACTCCACTACTTCCCACCGCTGGTACACACACACCGTTCATATAAACACACACGCCTTCAGTCCGCTCCACACACACATCTGGTTGTTCCTCCTCTCCAGCTGTTTCTCTCTCTTTCTCTTCCAGCTCCGGCTAAAGACATCGAGGCGGCGTTTCATCCCAGCGGTGAGAGACACGTTAATCTCTCTGACAGCTGCACCCACAATGCATCTCACATGTCCTGAACTAAAGACAAAGGACACATCAGTTCAACAGCAAGATACCTTTCTTTGTACTTGCTGTGTTGAGTTTCGGTGTCAAAATGCAGAAATCAGTCGCAGTTGATAAAGCCAGATCCTCCAGATATAAGGCACACTTTAATCATTAGTTCATTCAACACATTCAAAATGAAGGCCTTATGAACAAATCAATACATTAAATCAAAGAAGGAGACGTCTAAACACAATCAGGAGCCATCAAGTGTACTCAGTATACTTCCATGTGCACATAGTTAGTGTTGTTAATGAAGTCTACTTATTATATATCAAAGTCAACTGTATTGTCAATCTTTCAGTTTGTGTGTACAGAGAGAGAGATCGGAATACCGTTTCCCACAATCCAGAGGAGTACAAAATACAAATATATATATACAAATACGTATATACATATATATACACAATCAACAGCCACATGTAATTAGTGCTGTGGACATTAAAAAGAGACACATAGAGGTTTTTATATATTTTCTTTGGCTAAACTTATCATGCATTATCACCGGCAGTAGCAAGAACACAAGACTCAATATCACAAGCAGACAAGAAGGGGTTTAGTGGAGTCTTTAATCCAAAGAAGGCAGAAGTATCAAAGGATTAGGCTCAGGTGAGGGAGAGAGGACATTATCCAGGATGTGACTGAAGCAAAACTAACGTGTTGTAAATATCTCTGTCTCTCTTCTTCTTCTTCTCTCTGCACCAAACGGGGATCCTGCAGCTCTGAAGGTAAGACACAGTTGTATTCTCCACTGACTCTGAAACAGACTACAACCTGCTTTTAACATGTTTGATATAACCCTAATGAAAGTCTTTAAACACTGAATGTTATACTACATAAAGTCCTTATTAACATCAAAAACTGATGGTGTTTTTTTCAGTAATCCTGCTTCCAAGAAAACAAAACGACAATAGAAAACACAACATATTTTTCAAAAGTAACTACTAATAGACTCTGACATGTTAGTGTTGTATTGTTAGAGTGTGACGTCATAATGATCTGTATAAGAAGAGTTGATCGTGCGATGACATGCCACAGAAAGTGATCATTCTCAAACCAAAAATAATTCCATAGAAAACACAGCTTTGGTGATGTTGGATTAGCTAACACGATATAGCATGAGTTGACCATGAAGAAAGGACCAGCTTAAAGAAGCTAAATTGATAAGATGACGTTTGTGATGAAAACTTCTGAAGAAATAGGCGCGTTCACACCGCAGTACTTTTCCCACTTTAGTTCCGAAATGTCGCGTTCACACCAAAAAGAGCCGGAACTAGAACTTAGTTCATCAGAACCTTTCACCCCCTTTTCCGTCCCTGCTAGAGAGCAGGTACTTCCGTGGGAGAAAAAGGTTCCTATGTCTGATTGGCTGGGCGGATTGCAAACCACGCCCCGTAACACTCCCAAAAAGTTTTGTGAAGCCGCCATTTTATTATCCTCGCATTAGCATTATTAGCATTAGCATTAGCCCAGCGCAGAAACGCAGAGAGACTAACTTATGGCAACACAAAATAAAACATGGGAGCGGTGGAGATGAGGAGGTGTCGGCATTCAGGCGATTTACTCGGAAGGCTTCAGTCGAAGCTGCTGGGAGTCCCAGCAGCTTCTACTGAAGCCAGTCCCCAACTCCGGGGACTTCCGGCCGGGGACTCCAGGTGGCAGTATACGCCGTGAAGTGGTGTGCGGCCTGCCAGTAAACCCAAAGCAGAAGAAGAAGAAGTGACGTCAGCGGCATCATTTGATTAATCCTCCCTCAGGGACTTATTCCGGTGTGAACGCGATCTGTACTTAGTTCATGAGAACTAAAGAGTTCTCATGAACTAAGTACAGATGAACCTTCGTGGGAAAAGTACTGCGGTGTGAAAGCGCCTAATGGAGTCGAAACTCAGAGAGACACGAAGAGAGATTTATTTGGAGTTACGGCCGGAGAATTCACAAAGACATGTGCTGCCAAACCAATTCTCAAGATATCGTCTGCAGTTCAAGGTTTTAACCAGTTCAGAATGTAATAATAAACATTCTTCATCAGTGAGACCAAACAAATATGGACCCTAGAGCTGTTTTCCATAGAAGAGAATGTGCGCCAGGGAACCTACGTAAGGGAAAAGAAGGGCTTCTATGTCTCCGAACAATAAATAATAATAATCTAATAAATCTCATGGCAGCTTGTGCTCGGTTATAAACTGGAAACAACAATGATCCAGAGCTGCCACTCCTTAAGAGAGTGTCCAAACTACGGCCCGGGGGCCAAATGCGGCCCGCAGGCCATTTTGAATCGGCCCTCGGCTAATTCAAAAAGTATAATGGAATATGGCCCACAAATAAAACTTCTGCTTGTCTTTTATTGTACTTCTTAAATACATATGCAAACATATATTACACAGTAGTATTCATGTGTTAATAAGACCAATGTTCAAATCAATTCAATCAATTAAAGTTGAAAACATTTTCTAACAAATCTTAGTTAATAAGAAAAAAGCCCAATAACTTACTTATAAGCTCAAAATACACCCTTCATATTTCCTCTTGTTAAAAGCAGTCTGAGGATCCTGCTGTAAGGAACCCTCTGGAGAGCTGTGGTGTAGGCTGTTGTTTTTCTTAAGGCATTTTCAAGTATCAAGCATTATTTACCGACATTTGATTGATTTTGCTAACTTATAAGGCAGTATACCTCACCTCTAGCCTTTGTGTGTTTTTCTGTATTTGGCCCTCAGTGGAAAACGTTTGGAAACGACAACATGAGTTGACCATGAAGAAAGGACCAGATTAAAGAAGTTAAAAGGATGAGATAAACCTAAATGATGAACAGGAAGTTGTTAAACTGACCCTCTTGTTGTTGTTGTTGTTGTTGTTGTTCAGCCGGCGGGCAGTGAGGGCAAGCTGACAGGCAGCACCTCCTCAGTCATCCAGCTGGAGAACCAGAGCACAGAGCCAGCGCTGAGGCCACAGGAAGAGGTACTTCATTTTGAAGGGGAGGATTACAAAATATCTGAGAAGACGGGATGTTTATAGATAGATTGCGGGGGAAGCTGTGGCTCAAGATGTAGATGGACACACACACAAACACACACACACACTCAGACACACTCAGACACACTCAGACACACACACACACACACACACACACACACACACTCAGACACACTCAGACACACTCAGACACACACACACACACACACACACACACACACTCAGACACACACACAAACACACACACACACACAGACACACACTCAGACACAAACACACACACACACACACACTCAGACACACACACAAACACACACACACACACAGACACACACTCAGACACAAACACACACACACACACTCAGACACACACACACAGACACACTCAGACACACACACACACTCAGACACACACACACACACACACACACTCAGACACACACACACACACACACACTCAGACACACACACACACTCAGACACACACACACTCAGACACACACACAGACACACACACACTCAGACACACACACACACACACAGACACACACACACACACACACACACACACACACACTGTGTGTGTGTGTGTGTGTGTGTGTGTGTCTGATGAGCTGCTTCTGTCTGAATGTGGTCCCAAAGACTAGAAGTTGGATGTATGTGTCAGAGCTGCTCCTTTTTCAAAATCCTTATTCCTCACACTGCGTTTCTTTCGAGAGATGAGAGATTTGAATTTAACTGACAGCAATATTTTTTTTTAGATATTTTGCTCATATTTTTATCAGGATTATTTAATATATTTACATATATCAAATAATCATGGAGGTAAAATGTGATATTGGGCAATAACATTTGGAAATATTGGAAACAATATAAATATATCAACCCTGTCAAAACAATGATTTAGTATCCTAAAACAATGCTAGTTTCTTATTCATTTAAGGTCAAAATAATGACATACTAAGTCAACGTTTTTCTATAGATAAAGCCATAATGTCAGTATCACTAATTATTTGATTTACATCAATAAGTGTGAACATTTTAAATAGAGATGGAAAAATGGGACATTTTGGAAATGAAAACGTATCTGACCGAATCCCCTCTGAAAACATCTGCTTGTTTATTAACCCACTACGAATGAGAAGGAAGAGGATGACGACGATATGCCCCCCCTCTGCCCCCCTCCCACCCTTTCCATCACCGAAGAGATCCTGGAGTTCATCAACCAGAGCAGAGCGAGGGAGGGTCTGAAGGCCATCCACTGCGACTCCCCCGTGAGAAACACCTCCCTTTACATAATAATAATAATTATTATTATTATTATTTATTTATTTGTTTGTTTATTCCACTCATGGCAGTTATTTTAAAACAAAGCATGTACACTTTACAAAACGACTAACGACTCGACTCCAGATATTAATTGAAATTCATTTATTGACTTGAAAAAAAAAACACCAATGGCTGGAACCACTGTCCAAGTCTGTTTAAAGTTTCTGATCCACTAACTAATGTTTGTTTATACACTTATTGAAATCTCTAAGAAAGCATAGTTTTTCTAGAGTAGATTACAAATTGCCTGAACATGTTCCAAGTTAGGCTTTCTCTGTTAATCCCGGGAGAGTGGATAAAAGTGTTTTTTGTTGCTGGGTTAAAGGGTTAAAGCATTCAAAATACCAAAACAACACTAAAAGCCCTAACCCTAACCCACTACTTTCTATATTTGACTTTCCACTTTAGGACCTAATTTACCACCTCAGTAACTTTGGAGCTTCATTCAATGCTCATACTGTCATTTTAAAGCACTTGTTTCTTACTTTTATGTCAGGAGCAGGACCTGGATCAGCCCAAAGAGAGTCCTCCTCCAGAGCAGACCAACTTCACCTGCCCACTGCCCCCAGTCGCATGCCCCTCCAGTCCAGAACTCATACCCACAATGCAACTGGAGCAGCAAACAGCAGAGATGGAGGACGACGCCGCCATCCTCCAGAGTCAGAGCGAAGACCTCAACGAGGAAAAACAACCTGGAGACGAAACGCTAACAAATGAAGTCCAAGACATTTCAAGTGAAGTGGAAAAGGATGTGGAGGCTGATGAGGAGTCCCAAGGAGAGGTGGCAGAACAAGAGAAAGAAGAAGAGACGAGAACAAGGGATGAAGAGGAAGAACAGAAGTTAGTTCTGAATCCCTGCATCTTACCAAAGGAGGAACAAGTCGGCAGTTGTCAATCACCAAAGGAAGAGGAAGAGTCCACCATTTCCTCTCCAAATCCAAATCCCCACCTCCAGAGATGCCAGCTGCCCACAAGGAGCTCTCATCTCACCAAACGAGACAAGAAGATCATCGAGAAGATCCGGAGTTACTACGAGGCGGCAGCCGAGGCCGAGGAGGACGAGCTGGAGGAGGCAGATGAAGAAGGAGAAGGAGAAGGAGTGGAGTCCGTAAGGAGAAACAGTTTTTCACAGATCCCATCGGGTCTGGTGAAGACGTCGGTATCGCGCTTCGATGTGAACGGACACCAGGAGGAGGTAGAGAGCGCAGGGTCCAGAAGGACTGAAGCAACAGATGCAGAAATGGAGCCCCATTCCCCCATCAGTCCTGTGTCTTCCCCATCAGCAGATGCAGAACATGATGGACAGGCAGATGATCCGATTAGTTCCTTGGATTTTGAAGCACTGGGCCCAGCGTCTTCTGTGATGCCAGACAATGAGACCCCGAAGCAAGAAGATCTAAATCTGGAGTCAAATCAAGACGTTCCTGTTGGAGAAGAGGCGGACATTCAGGACGAAAAAGAGGACGTCTGCAAGAAACCAATAGAGGAAGGATTTGATGAACAGCAGGAGGATGAGACAAGTGTTGTAGCTACCCAGGAGCAGGGTATACATTCACCACCATCAACTATTACCGATACGTGTAGAGAGGAATCCATCAAACCCAGTGCTGGAACCCAAGCGCTTGTGAATGGGCACACGCCTATTCAAGAACAACCAAGTGGAAGCATAAACGAAGCCCCTAAACCTCTGACAACTACAGAAACAAGTCAAACAACTGAGACCAAAGAGTCCACGGTGACTAGAACCCAACAATGTGACCTGGAAAAGACCATCGGGAACCTCGAGGGTCTTCCCAGTCAGATAAAAGTGGGCCGATGGTCTCATCACTCCAGGATTGTAAGCGACAACCGGGTCTTTTTTGAGGGCATGGGATCGGATGTAGCTGGGATCGGGTTGTTTGAGGCGAGCCCCGTGGTGGACCCCATGCTGATGGAAAACTCTGAGAGGATTCTGAGCAAGGTCCAAACTATTGCCCGGATGTACAGCGCCAAAGCCAGCACCATGAAGGTTCCACTGCACCAGAAACGCTCCGGCGGTGCCTGGAACCAATCGTGGAGATCCAATCGAGTTTCAGGACGGTCAAATCAGAGCCAGACTGAAAGCAGGGGATCTCAAATCCAGACCCAGACCCAGACCCAGTACAGGCAGCAGACACAAAACCAAATGGATGTAAACCAGTCGTATGACCACGCAGAGACCAAATATGGACACCAAGTTCAGACCAAGGCCAAAGTCCAGAGTCAAACGGAAAGTAGGCAACGATCGCAGAGCCAAACTCACAGCCAGATGCGGAGTCAGACACTTTATCAGAGCCAGAACCAGAACAAGACCCACAGCCAGAACCAGAACCAGACTTACAGCCAGAACCAGAACCTGATCAGGGAGGAACAAACCATCCATGAGGAGAGGACCATAAAGACAGCAGAGAGCCTGACTAGTGGTGGGTTGGCCTTCAAGGATTGAAGTTTCAAGGCTTTTATTGTCATTTGTTCATACAGTGTAGATGTGAGAGTCTGAGGTCACAGGCTCCTCCCACAGAGCAACACAATAACACAGATCAAATAGTGCAAGAAGAGTCTATATTCAAGTAATTGGAATATGATATATCAGATAAATATTTGTTTTAAGTTGCAAACAGATGAAGGTTATGGGTGTTCTTTCAAAAGTGCAGGTGTTTAACAGTCTGATGGCCTGAGTCTGGTGGTGTTTGACCTTTAGGCCTTAACCTCCTTCAAAGATACAATAATTGTGTTTTTTCTTGGAGATGCATTCAATTCAGATCAGATCAGAATAGCAGAGTGTGCAGATACGGTGAGGAGAATAGAATTGCATGACTAAGAATGCACACGCAATAAGTACCAAAAAAAAGCTAGAAAAAGTAGCAGTCTATTTGTTTTTCAAAAAGTGACCGTATAGAATTAAAGAGCTGGTCGGTACTATAAGCCAGTTGTAAATAGACCTTGGAGATTCATTAGTTTCAGGTCAGATCCTTTATTTTGTCCCGCAACGTGAAAATGTACATTATTACGACAGCAGGCAGATAAGGTGAGGAGGATAGAATGACATCTTAAAAAATATAAAAAAGACTAAGTATGCACACGATATCACGAAAGAACACAATAAGTCAGAAAAACTCAAACTAAATAGAAGATTGTTAAAGAAGTTGCAGTATATTTGTTTAAATAGACGTGAATTGCAGGAGGAGTGTGTCCCGTGTATTGCACAAGGTTTTATATTAAGGACAGTTGTATTGCACCTCAGGGGCTACAGTTATGTGTTCCCGATGACGATTCCCACACTAAGAGCCATGCTGCTACATGACTCACTACTCCCCCTTCTTTATGGACATACCAATACACAAAACATCGTCTGGGAAAGATAAGAATCCACATTCATTCCCAGGAAAAAGAATGAATGACTAACAGCATTTTTTGGATGCATCCGATTTGCAGTAATGGAAACAGACCCTCAGGATAGATAGTTTAGTTTTAGGACTTTGAGGTGTGATGCTATGTCAGCACTTTGAAGCACAGGGGATTAGGTTACATACCAACAACAATTATTATGCTCTCCTCAAAGCCACCAGACTCCATCGACAGACACAGTCATTTCCCCTCAACGGAAAAACACGAAACCACCTTTTTTAAACTGTCCGCTGTTCTGAAAAACTGTTAACAAAACGGTTTTACAGTTTGAAAGATAGACTTAAAAAGGAACAGATATTAAAAATAAGTAACACGGTTAAGGTTAGTTTATTTATAGCACCTTTCAGACACAAAGGCAATTCAAAGTGTTTTACAATGGCAGCTACACATAACCAGCAAGAACAAAACCAATCGAACAAAATGCTGCAAGAGGTGCTGAAGTGCAACGATAAAACCTGAGGTAAATGACCTCTGGAAAAGCAGCATTAGAGAGCGATAACCAATTTAATTTGGAAAGGA
>CM053252.1:3008892-3126392 GCA_028583405.1 Pogonophryne albipinna
ATTTAGGGTACAGAAAATAGTAGTTTTAAAATATAATGTTGGTAACCCTTTATATTAAGGTTCACTTATTCACCACCAACTAGTTGTTAATGAACATATTAGAGACAAACTACTAGCTTATTGGTTATGAACAAGACTTCACTTTAAAATAGGGAATTCTGAGTTAAAAATACAACATTTTGAGTTATTTAGACACAATTATAGTTTCATGTCTTGCTACATAAGAATAGATCATATTTGTTAAGTGTTATTATGAGAGAATTAATATTCTTGTGGTTCTGCTGCCTTATTAGGCCCATATTCAGCAGAGCATATTGAGACCAAAACTCATGCACAACAACTTCCTTACTTGCAATAGATAAGCCCTAATTAGAGGGTTATTGAGGAAAAACTCTCAACTAATGGCTTATTACTTGTAGAATATGGCCTACCTGCCTGTCAGCCTTCCATCTGTGCACAAACGTATCTCCTGCCCTCATTGGTCATGTGCACTTTCGTGTGTGTTGGAGGAGGGGCTCTGTGAGGAAGTGGCAGATTTTCCCCGGTTGTGTATTTTCAAATTCTAGCGCACTCGAGCCGGTTTCTCCAAAATTACCGACCCCACCTTTAATATAAAGTGTTACCATACATTTTTTTTACGGGTCAACGGACTGCGTCTAACAGCAGGTACTTCTGCTGCAGATTAAACACAATATGTGTGGAAAGATAACAATTTGTCAATACCCACAGCATTGGTTTTTAAAAGGAAAGGGGTTTGTAGCGGCGAAACAAAGGAACCAGAAAGCAACTCTTACGCAGGGAATAACGATCCGATGTCCCGGCAAGAACGTTGTTTTGTTCATTTATTGTCGATGATCCAATCTAACTTTATTTCTATAGCACATTTAACAATAGCGTTAAAAAACATTATTAATAAATATGATATAATATAAAAGTACTTTAATAACTTAACTTTAGTAAGAGTACAGATACAGTGCATAATAGATTAATAAAAAACAGGACTGAGCAGTGGCTGGTGATGAAGCACATTGTGTAAATGCATAGCTGAGGTTTGACTCAGACTGTGTCTTATGTAAGATCAGAGGTAACAGCAGGTCACATGATCGTTAAGGAATGGGCCCGAGGGCTTTCTGAACCAGTTAAACCAGTTATTATCCCACCCAGTCGGTAAGTTCACAGTTTGGCAATTGAACTTGGCTCGTAGAAGTTGAGAAATGAGCCGTTTGCCGATAGTGTGTTCCCTATCGTTTCTAGATGAAATAATTGAATGAGTGATGAGTTCATCCTCAAACATTTCCTACATGAATCAGATATCTTATGTCATGTGTTTGCAAACAAAAGATCAGCCAACACAAGTGTTCCTCTTCATGGTGGACGAACCCAACAAACCCCAAAGAGCGTGGATCAAACAACCGGGCCTCAAATCCAACAGAGTTATTCAATATTCGTATTGGGGGCCCAGATTTAAGGGCCGAGGGACTGGCTCATGAAGCGAGGAATCTAAATGTGAATGCAGGGCTTCTTTAAGTCTTAGAAATAAGTTGTTGTTTTGATTAATAAAAGAACATTTTTGCATCTAAGACAGACATTAGCCATTGTGTAGAATGACTTCTAATGTTTTCTAATTACGTAACGACGAACTGTGATGTTAACACCCACAAACTTACATTTAAGCAGGACATTTAGCATTTGTTCAACATCTAAACCAGGGGTGTTAAACATACGGCCCGGGGGCCAATACCGGCCCGTGGAATGACTTCCCAAAGTGTAAACATGTAGGAAGAATTTTGGTTTGGTGGAACCCTTTTGTTCAAACACTGCCACGACTTTTATGTCATTTTGTATGAATAGATTTTATTTATAATGCAGGCGGATAACTTAACCTTTTTCCTTAATAATCACAATTCAAGGTTTTATTGTCATCTGCACGGCAGCTAGAGTGTACAGTAGATATGGCAATGAAACACTGAAGACCCAGGCTCCTACAACAGACAAGATGAATATACTGTATAGGACAAAAAGATAAAATAGTGCAAGAGAATGCAAGTAAATACAAATAAAATGGTGCAGGAAGAGTCCAACTACAAGTAAATGGAATATGATATATGGATACATGAGATGCAAACTTATGGATGTTGTTTCAAAGTGCAGGTGTTTAACAGTCTTAGTCTTAGTCTTGTGGGAAGAAGCTGTCTCTGAGTCTGGTGGTTTTAGTCCGGATGCTGCAGTACCGCCTGCCAGACGGCCGCAGACAGAACACTTTGTGGCTGGGGTGATGGGGGTCTTTAATTGTTAATTTAGTTTGTATTGTGGTGTGTCAGCATTACTACTCAGATGTTGACAAGTTGTTTTGATCCGAAAAGTAAAGTACTATGTCGTTCAGCTCCAGATATGATGACTAATTGTTTTTGTAGACACACTGTGATCTGTACGGTGTAATGAATGCATGTGTGTAAATGGAAAACTGAGGCATAAAAGTTTTGAAATGGCACTTATTGTTCTTGAGAAACGTCAGGTTGTTCATAATGTTTTGTAAAAAGAAAGTCAATGAAATGTGAATATTTTCAGAAAGTACTTTTTTGCACTGAAACAAAGGGAACAATTTGGAGTTGTTGTTATTCATAGGTTATTATGCTGTGATTGCACTGGTCCGGCCCACTGGACATCAAATTGGGCTGTATGTGGCCCCTGAACTCAAATGAGTTTGACGCCCCTGATCCAAACACTCAAATGTAAGAAATGACACGGTTTGGATTCACCAAGAACTGAAAGGCTTAGTTTGTGAGTGACCATTTGCTCGTTATAATTGTAATTATGTGTGAGAAACTGAATATATGTACAGGTTGAAGCCAGAAAATGTCCAACCTTCTCACATTTGGGAATTTCTCTCTTGATAAATTATATTTTTTTAATCATACTTTTAAAAAAATATTCATGAAATGATCATGGAGTAGATTGAAGTCGTTAAAACCCAGACATAAGTCGTACTTTTTTACCAAACTTCTTTACTTTGATTCGATTGGTTACGAGTTACTTTGCAGGTTCATATTATTAATAAACAGTGGTGTGAAGTATATTTACTCAAGTACTGTACTTAAGTGAAATGTTGAAGTACTTGTATTTCCATTTGATGACAAGATCTGAGTACTTCTACTTTCACTCAAGTACAAGATCTGAGTACTTCTACTTTTACTCAAGTACAATATCTGAGTACTTCTACTTTTACTCAAATACAAGTTCTGAGTACTTCTACTTTTACTCAAGTACAAGATCTGAGTACTTCTACTTTTACTCAAGTACAAGATCTGAGTACTTCTACTTTTACTGCTGTCTTAAGACTACCATGGAGTGTATCATCTGTTTATACTACTTGTGTTTTCACAATGAGCACCAACCACAAGACTCTAGGTTTGTCTGAATGAACTCCATCAGGTTGACAGGTTTATAGCGATGTGGAAGAAGATAACAGATCTGCTCCAACAGGCTTTTTGATCTTTGGTAAGATAGTCTCCGTCTGGCTGACACAACCAAAACAAACTTTTCAGTGATGTAACAGGAGCTTCAACTCTTAAGGTCGATTTATTTTCACAATTCAGAGTGCTTTACCAAAATAAAAACATGGAGAGCATTAAGAAATAGTGCAGCGGCATTTAAAAACAGTCATTAAAAAGCATAGAGAATAACATATAAAGAAAACAAGCTAATATAGAATAACACAGGTATAAAATACATGAATAAAAGTTACAGTGCATTCAAAAAAGAAAAGTCTGAAGCCTGTTTTTAAAAATATTCAGTGTTGCAGCGGAACTGCATGTTTCTGGGAGTTTGTTCCAGATGGAGTTTAGTAACTGAAGTGCTATAATATTTCTCTTCCAGGGACCCAGACCTGCACGACTCACAGTCCACCTCCAGCCTGCCGTCTTCCAGAGCCTCCTTGGAGACGTGCAACCCGATGGAAAGACCTTCCCCAGTTTTGCTTCCCTCCGGCCAGGAAAAAGACCTCCCCGCCCCCCCCTCAGCCTTTAGACCCAGCCTCAGGAACCGCTCCCCCTCCCCCGTTGGATCTCCACCTCCCTCCTCCGTCAGATCTCCTCCCTGCTCCTCACCCTTCAGGCTAGTTTCATCAGCATCTTCTCCGACCCCTGAAGACACCTCCTCTTTCTCCAGAGCTCCTCCCTGTTTCTCGATGCGATCTCCCCCTTCTTCTTCTCCTCCTACACCCTCCTCTGCTTTCACTCCCCCTTCTTTAGGGAGGTCTTCATCCCTACGAGCTGCTCCTCCTTCCTCCCCTACACCTTCTTCTTCTTTACGCTCTCCCCCATGCTCCACGGCAATCGCTTCTTCCTCTTCTTCTGTATTCACCAGATCCTTAGCTGCCTCCTGTATAAGCCAGTCCATCAGTCAGAGTATCGCAAAAAATACCCTGCAACAAATGAACACCGCTAACCAAACCCCCGCCTCCACCTCTTCCTTACCTTCCTCTCATTTACGCCGGCGCTCCCCTTCCCCGAAACAGCAGGGCTCCGGCATGCCTGCGTATGCCCAGTTAGGGTGCACCAAAGACGGGTACCAACATCCAAGGGGTCCCCTATCCTCGCTCTGGTCCTCTTCCCCTTCCCCGTCCTTCATGCAGTCACCCCCTCCCTCTCTTTCCCAACGCTCCCCTTCCCCATCTATGACGTCGAACCATCCTCAGCCTCCTTTGCCTCGTCCCTCATTCCTTCACTCCAAAACTGACTCATCACTGAACTCAAACAACAACAACAACGTTAGCTTGTCTGGTTTAAAAACAGCGATAAGCAATACCGGCGTTACCCGAGGTGTCAGTAATGGGGTTTGGTCAGCGAGTCCACAGAAAGCACCGCTAGCTAACGGTAGCGCTAATGCCGCGGTAATCCCAAGAACTCCTGATCCTCATTGGTCAGCGAGTCCACAGAAAGCACCGCTAGCTAACGGTAGCGCTAATGCCGCGGTAATCCCAAGAACTCCTGATCCTCATTGGTCAGCGAGTCCACAGAAAGCACAGCTAGCTAACGGTAGCGCTAATGCCGCGGAAATACCAACATCTCCCGATCCTCATTGGTCCGGATCACACAACCGCGTAGCTCGGCCTTTCTCTGCTTCCGAACCCAGCTCACGAGTTCAGTCCCCATCTCAAATCCCCTCCTCCTTTACTAGAATCTGCTCTCCACCTCCTCAACATAGTTATTCCTCCCGCATGGCGAACAAACCTCCGCACCCTCAGAGTTCACGGCTAGGAGGTGCGAGTTCCCACAACCCACTAGGCCTCACTTTGGAGCTACCCAGAAACTGCTCGGCAAGTTCATGTCTGAGTCCTCGGATCCTCTCCCCGCCTCCCATTGGCGTGTCGTTGAATGTTTGGGCAAATGATGTCGCCGCACCGCAACCTAGAAACCTTAGATACACCCCTTCCTCTCCTTCTCCTTCCTACACCTCCTCATTAAGCTCACCAACAACTGGGAATGCCTCTTACCCTACTTCCTCTTTCCCAATGATGCGTAGTTCCAGAGCTTCGTCCCCTTCTGCACCTCCTGGAAACTCCCAAACCGTTCGTAGATCTTTCTCCTCAAACCTGGCCGATAGACCACCAAGCCCGAGCCAAAGTAACCCCAGCGTACAGCGCCGATCCTGGGCAGACGGCAGCCGGAGGAGCTTTGCTTTTAGCGGCAGTAACCGAGGGTCTTTTGAGCAGCACGAGTCCTGTCCAACCAGTCCGAGGAGTGGGTGGTCTTCATACGGCAGCTCCCCGTCCTGCCTCAGCCCTCGAGCAGGGATACATTCCCCGCTCTCACCCGGCGGGCTTTGCCCAGGGAAGGGAACCCAGCATTTCACCAGCGTTCCCTGGCCAGACGTACGAGAGCTTTCCAGCAAATACAATATCGCCGATGTCCTGGATGAAAGCGCTTCTTCCACCATCATTGCCACCTCTCCTTCTTCTCTCTCAGAGTGGGGAGACCCAGAGCTCGATGAAGGAAGTTGTCGCAGCCAGCTGATTTGCGCATACGTTGCACGACCATCCTGTGAACAAAACACACTCTCCTCCCGAGGCGTTACCTCCCCTGTACCCTACCAGAACCACAACTACCAATCCCAAACACCTCCTATTCCCTCCATCCCTTTGTCTGCAAGCCCATCCCCGCTACCCTTTGCCCATTCATCGCCTACCAAGAACCAGAAAACCAGTTACGCCACCACGGTCAACCTCCAGATCGCTGGAAGTGGTCGGATAACTTCCTTCAGCACCGCCCAGGTTAGCCTGACCCAAACCCTGCAGGGTGGAGCTTTACCCGGAGGACAGGTGGAGGGCATGTCAAGAAGAGTAAGCATCAACGGACTCTCGCATCTTCCTTCGCCTCTTCCTCAGAACTGTAACCGGCAATGAATGGAAGAGAGAAGGCTCTCCTTTCCTGGCCCTACAAAACCACATGGTCCAAAAGTAGAGGAAATTGAAAGATCAAGGCATTAACAGAAATGTGCACTTGTGAATTTATTGCAGAGACAAACAGTAAGCGACAGAAGTGGTTGAGTAACTGCTGGTTTCAGTGGACAAGACCTTCAGAGATATTCCCGTCTCCAGGAGTCCAACTTGCTGAAAGTAACTTTTTTCTTTTAAGTGGCAAAGCATGGGGTAGTTTAACTTGGAATAAGTTCACAAATGAGGGACGTGATGAATGTCGTCAACCATATTGAGCAGAGAGATGGGATTACAATGCAGACTGAAAATTGGATCTCTGTGGCTTGAATGCATGCTAATGGAAGGTCTAATATTGTACAAAAAAAGTAAAGAAATATGTTGCCATGTATGGAAATGAATCCCTTGGTTGTGATCTTGCTGGATGAACTCTCGAAACCTTGGATGTCCACAACTCGATGTGATGAGGTAATCTAAAAATGTGATTACACTCTGGAAACAACATGCATTGTTCAGTTCACTTTATGAACTCTGTGGTTAAAGGAATAACTTTGAGCATTTATTAAGGTGGAGTTCATCCATGTGTGCTAATCCTGCAAACTCAGAGGCGTTGAAGGTTGTCCAACCAGTGCTGTATGCAATCACAGTTATGAAATGTCTTATTATTTTTCTCCTTTTATATTCTGTTGAACATCATGTGATGTCGGGCTATCTGAGGCCAGTGTTTAAGGTTACCTGTGGTTATTAATAATCTATCTTTTAACCATTTGTATTATTCATTTTTAATTTTCTATTGATTATTTATGAAGTTAGTCTTATTCTCTTTGGCACTTATTATCCTTAAAGTAATGTCTGTATTTTGCACAGTGTCCTCAGCCCTTGGGTGCATGCATCAAGTGTGTGTGAGTGTGTGTCTGAAAAATGACGCGTCTGGTAAATTATCCGTAAACTTCAGACCAGTCCAATATCTGTGTGTTTTAATGCTGTTTGTTCATATATAGATGTACTCAGTTGACTTAACACTCCCTCCTGTCGTCAGTGCCCTTCAGAAACCTTACATTTTCAGCTTCAAGTCTTACAATGATTCTAGAAAACCAATTAAGTGGAAAATGCTGCAGGAATTCTGCAAAATTAGAGTTTTACTTCATATGAAAACACAGTCGACTCATGTTTTTACAGTGGATGATTAATGCATAAGGCTTAGAGTGTTCAAATATCAATGTTTGTCCTTAAAAACAGATCAGTTAACATTTGATTTGATGGATGAACACCGTGTTGTATTCAGGGTGAAAGAAAAGATAACCAACACTCTTTAACATCGGTCATGAGCACAGTTCAGAAAACACCTCGAGTGATGAGAAAATGTAGGAGTAAGAAAGATATATATAAATATATTTTATAAATATCAAATTCTAGTATTTAATTGGATGTTTTTTCAAAAATAATATTTTAAAAATCCCAGAAATTCAATGGATAAATGTCCCTTTGAACTA
This sequence comes from Pogonophryne albipinna, assembly GCA_028583405.1. Classification (NCBI taxonomy): domain Eukaryota; kingdom Metazoa; phylum Chordata; class Actinopteri; order Perciformes; family Artedidraconidae; genus Pogonophryne; species Pogonophryne albipinna. Next base: position 3,016,819 of record CM053252.1, read on the forward strand.
GAGGCTGCAAAATGTCACAAAAACCTGAGTTTAAAATATGAAAGATGACGTAAATAAAGGTGTGGTTTCTGCAGGGCGCTGGTGACAAACTGGAGAGGACATCATGTTTTTGGGGAACTGGTAAAAAGGGAAATGTAAACTAAATCTTCATCCAGTAACTTATATTCAGTGAGATGGGAAATAAAGAGATGTGGTGCAAAATCTAATTTCATATCATTTTATTTCACCCTGGGATTTCTTGAAATGACTTTTATGTTAGTTGAAATAACCATAAAAAAGAATTACGATGTCCATTCAACAATGAGAATCATATTTAAACAGTGGAAATATAATATGTGAAGTAAGAAAAGTAAAGTGCAAAAGGTATAAATATAAAGAAATTAAAACCACAAAAATCAAAGAAAGCTAAACAAGAGATAACCCTAAATACAAAAAACGTGTTTTTATTATAGGACAAAACAGGGAAAACAGACATGTTGTTACGCTGGTTTAAAACTTGAACCCAATGCAGAACACAGGAGTTTCAGAAGAGTTATATATATAGGACATAAGACAACAAAATAACATAATAATACAAAAATAACAATAGTGCAAATGAACAGAGTACGATACATTTGAATAAAATAGTGCAGGTGAAAGAAACAGAATGTACGGTTAAATATTATTCAGTGAAATACAATTATACTATAACTATTATGATAATAAATGAATAAAGCCTTGCATAGGATTCACGTGGGAAGGTTACGTAGGACAAAGCAAATAAATACGCACAGACATTTTCCGATTCATAAAAGACTGCGTACGGAACTTCCTACGCCGGTTTCCCTTTATAAATCACAACCGACACGAAATGCGGAGCAGCTTTTGCAGGCTTCACGTAACGCCCAGATTTCCCTCTAAATAGTCAAAGAAACGCCCATTCATTCATTCATTCATTCTGACTGACTGCAGGAAGAAGATTGCAGGAAATGACGACAGAACAGCTAAAAAAGACGTCTCACACCGTGTCAGGTTTTGGTTATTTTGGGGAGGTCGAGATAAATCATATTGTTTGGTGGATGCCGTTTGAACCAGAGTAGCAGCATCAGGGCCGTCCCTGGCCAACTTGGGGCCCCAAGCGACATTGTGAGATGAGGCCCCCCCCCCCCATTTCTATCAGTACTTCTCTGTGTTGTGGTTGACATGATGATGACTGTTAGGAGTTAAGGGGAGAGGCTGAGCGTCACCATGATGATGACTGTTAGGAGTTAAGGGAAGAGGCTGAGCGTCACCATGATGATGACTGTTAGGAGTTAAGGGGAGAGGCTGAGCGTCACCATGATGATGACTGCAGGAGTTAAGGGGAGAGGCTGAGCGTCACCATGATGATGACTGTTAGGAGTTAAGGGGATAGGCTGAGCGTCACCATGATGATGACTGTTAGGAGTTAAGGGGAGAGGCTGAGCGTCACCATGATGATAACTGTTAGGAGTTAAGGGGAGAGGCTGAGCGTCACCATGATGATGACTGTTAGGAGTTGAGGGGAGAGGCTGAGCGTCACCATGATGATGACTGTTAGGAGTTAAGGGGAGAGGCTGAGCGTCACCATGATGATGACTGTTAGGAGTTAAGGGGAGAGGCTGAGCGTCACCATGATGATGACTGTTAGGAGTTAAGGGGAGAGGCTGGAGCGTCCACCATGATGATGACTGTTTAGGAGTTAAGGGGAGAGGCTGGAGCGTCACCATGATGATGATCTGTTAGGAGGTAAGGGGAGAGGCTGAGCGTCACCATGATGATGACTGTTAGGAGTTAAGGGGAGAGGCTGAGCGTCAACACATGATGATGACTGTTAGGATGATAAGGGTGTACCTTTGGAGAGGCTGAGCGTCACCATGATGATGACTGTTAGGAGTTAAGGGGAGAGGCATGAGCGTCACCATGACTGATGACTGGCTAGGAGTTAAGGGGAGGAGGCTGAGCCGTCACCATGATGATGACTGTTAGGCGTTAAGGGGAGAGGCTGAGCGTCACCATGATGATGGACTGTTAGGAGTTAAGGGGACGAGGCTTGAGCGTCACCAATGGATGATGACTGTTAGGAGTTAAGTGGAGAGGCCTAGAGCGTCACCAGTGATGATGACTGGTTAGGAAGTTAAGGGGAAGAGGATGAGCGCTCACCATGACTGATAGGGAGTTAAGGGGAGAGGCTGAGCGTCACATGATGATGAACTGTTTAGGATTAGGAGAGCTGGAGCGTCACCATGATATGACTGTTAGGAATTAAGGGTAGAGGCTGACGTCCACCATGATGATGACTGTTAGGAGTTAAGGGGAGAGGCTGAGCGTCACCATGATGATGACTGTTAGGAGTTAAGGGGAGAGGCTGAGCGTCACCATGATGATGACTGTTAGGAGTTAAGGGGAGAGGCTGAGCAACACCATGATGATGACTGTTAGGAGTTAAGGGGAGAGGCTGAGCGTCACCATGATGATGACTGTTAGGAGTTAAGGGGAGAGGCTGAGCGTCACCATGATGATGACTGTTAGGAGTTAAGGGGAGAGGCTGAGCGTCACCATGATGATGACTGTTAGGAGTTAAGGGGAGAGGCTGAGCGTCACCATGATGATGACTGTTAGGAGTTAAGGGGAGAGGCTGAGCGTCACCATGATGATGACTGTTAGGAGTTAAGGGGAGAGGCTGAGCGTCACCATGATGATGACTGTTAGGAGTTAAGGGGAGAGGCTGAGCGTCACCATGACGATGACTGTTAGGAGTTAAGGGGAGAGGCTGAGCGTCACCATGATGATGACTGTTAGGAGTTAAGGGGAGAGGCTGAGCGTCACCATGATGATGACTGTTAGGAGTTAAGGGGAGAGGCTGAGCGTCACCATGATGATGACTGTTAGGAGTTAAGGGGAGAGGCTGAGCGTCACCATGATGATGACTGTTAGGAGTTAAGGGGAGAGGCTGAGCGTCACCATGATGATGACTGTATAGGAGTTAAGGGGAGAGGCTGAGCGTCACCATGATGATGACTGTTAGGAGTTAAGGGGAGAGGCTGAGCGTCACCATGATGATGACTGTTAGGAGTTAAGGGGAGAGGCTGAGCGTCACCATGATGATGACTGTTAGGAGTTAAGGGGAGAGGCTGAGCGTCACCATGATGATGACTGTTAGGAGTTAAGGGGAGAGGCTGAGCGTCACCATGATGATGACTGTTAGGAGTTAAGGGGAGAGGCTGAGCGTCACCATGATGATGACTGTTAGGAGTTAAGGGAGAGGCTGAGCATCACCATGATGATGACTGTTAGGAGTTAAGGGGAGAGGCTGAGCGTCACCATGATGATGACTGTTAGGAGTTAAGGGGAGAGGCTGAGCGTCACCATGATGATGACTGTTAGGAGTTAAGGGGAGAGGCTGAGCGTCACCATGATGATGACTGTTAGGAGTTAAGGGGAGAGGCTGAGCGTCACCATGACGATGACTGCAGGAGTTAAGGGGAGAGGCTGAGCGTCACCATGATGATGACTGTTAGGAGTTAAGGGGAGAGGCTGAGCGTCACCATGATGATGACTGTTAGGAGTTAAGGGGAGAGGCTGAGCGTCACCATGATGATGACTGATAGGAGTTAAGGGGAGAGGCTGAGCGTCACCATGATGATGACTGTTAGGAGTTAAGGGGAGAGGCTGAGCGTCACCATGATGATGACTGTTAGGAGTTAAGGGGAGAGGCTGAGCGTCACCATGATGATGACTGTTAGGAGTTAAGGGGAGAGGCTGAGCGTCACCATGATGATGACTGTTAGGAGTTAAGGGGAGAGGCTGAGCGTCACCATGATGATGACTGTTAGGAGTTAAGGGGAGAGGCTGAGCGTCACCATGATGATGACTGTTAGGAGTTAAGGGGAGAGGCTGAGCGTCACCATGATGATGACTGTTAGGAGTTAAGGGGAGAGGCTGAGCGTCACCATGATGATGACTGTTAGGAGTTAAGGGGAGAGGCTGAGCGTCACCATGATGATGACTGTTAGGAGTTAAGGGGAGAGGCTGAGCGTCACCATGATGATGACTGTTAGGAGTTAAGGGGAGAGGCTGAGCATCACCATGATGATGACTGTTAGGAGTTAAGGGGAGAGGCTGAGCGTCACCATGATGATGACTGTTAGGAGTTAAGGGGAGAGGCCTGAGCGTCACCATGATGATGACTGTTAGGAGTTAAGGGGAGAGGCTGAGCATCACCATGATGATGACTGTTAGGAGTTAAGGGGAGAGGCTGAGCGTCACCATGATGATGACTGTTAGGAGTTAAGGGGAGAGGCTGAGCGTCACCATGATGATGACTGTTAGGAGTTAAGGGGAGAGGCTGAGCGTCACCATGATGATGACTGTTAGGAGTTAAGGGGAGAGGCTGAGCGTCACCATGAAATTTGCAAATTGACATAAAAATGAATAAAAGGGGAAAAAATGCTCCATGTTTTTTAGGCAGTAAACTGTAACTGTTATGTAAGCCAACTAGACAGACGGTGTATCTTCTTCCTGTACATCAGCAGATAAAAGGCATCACATACTTGAATGAACGGTAAATAAAGAATGCTGGAAGTAACTGCATCTCCATCAGCCTATAGGCTCTGCAGACGCTGCCTTCTTCATGTCCTGAAATGCAGCTGATGTTTTAATATGGAAATTGGCAAAAGTTTGACATTTGACTTATACAACATTCGCAAGTTGTACATTTGACTCATACAATAACCCACCTTCGAGTGATGCTCTAGTTTATTTTCCCTCTTGCAGTGTGTCAGTGTGTTTGTACCGGGGACAGGAGACCCCCCCCCCCCCCATGATGAGAAACTGTAAGAAAGTGTCGGGGGATCCCTGCGGAGTGGAGTCAATTCATGTTTATTTGGTGGTTTGTGTTCCAGCTGTCGATCAGCTGTACGCAGCGTCTCCACTGCAGCTTGTGTGTCTCAGCCCCCAGCAGCAGCTCTATCTGTCAGGGTTGGGGGGAAATAGGACCCAAATGCAGATTGAGGAGGAAGCAGGTTTCAAAAGGAAACAAAAGGCGAGCTTTATTAAACAAAAGCTGAACAAAAACAAGAATCCAAAAACAGGCACGAGGCAGTAGCGTAGGCAGAAATGTACTTTAGCGTGGGCCTGTAAAAAATAGGGTGGGCCAGATTTTTCTTCTGCGGATCAGAAGCTAACAACAATCCCCGCCGGTACCGGTGGCAGATTACTTTTAGAATACTTTTGGAATACTTTCCATCACAGATGGGTATGTTTTGGGGAACAGGAGACACGTATTTTACTGTTTTAATGGCGTATCAAGAACTCAAACACAACATCTTGGTGTCATTCTGGACCTCTCATCTGCACCCCACATAAAACACATCACCCGGACTGCATTCTTTGTACTGTCTAAAAACCTTTCCTTGGAATATGTTATGAATTGTAAGGTGTCCTTGGGTGCTTTGAAAGGCTTCCCTAAATAGAATGAATTATCATTATAATTTATTATTATCTGAAACGATGTAATAACTTTTAAAACGTGTTCCAGTCACTTGCCCCATGCATTCAGGAGCAGCAGGCCATTCACTTTGATTTGAACCCGTTATAAATGTCATCATTTCGACAATAAAGAAATGCTACATAAACGTTACCTTGCACATTTTATCTAACCATCTCCATTTCTATCTTTCAATATATTTGAAAAGAGATCTCTCTCTCATCTGCGTGCGGGGGCGGGGCCTCACAGACACGCTGCATCTCTCTCTCCCTCACAGACACGCTGCATCTCTCTCTCGCTCACAGACACGCTGCATCTCTCTCTCTCGCTCACAGACACGCTGCATCTCTCTCTCTCGCTCACAGACACGCTGCATCTCTCTCTCGCTCACAGACATGTTGCAGCGCTGTGCAGTGTGCACACAGTTCTGCCGGTAATGAATATTACATTTTGTGAGGAAACTTTTCCACCAATAATTCCAATAAGTATTCCAAAATGTACATCCCTCCTCTGTTGCTCTCCCTGAGGTTTCTCCCATGTTCCCTTTAAACTGTGGGTTTTCTCCGGAAGTTTTTCCTTGTACGATGTGAGGGTCTAAGGACAGAGGGTCTAAGGACAGAGGGTCTAAGGACAGAGGGTGTCGTATTGTCATACTGATATTCTGTACACACTGTGAAGACCACTGAGACAAATGTAACATTTGTGATATTGGGCTATATAAATAAACATTGATTGATTGATTCACTTCAGGTTTACGAAAGTAACTGTAATCAGATTACTCGTTTTTTTCAAATGTAACGCGAGCTGAATACACTTGATTTTTGTATTCTGATTAAGTAACGCCGTTACATGTCTTCCGTTACAACCCAACCCTATCTCTCCGGACTGTCCACCAGCAGATGAAAAACACCCACCCTCTCCCCCTCTTCCAAGGGACGAGGGAACCGTGCGGCAGAGTTTCAGTTAACATTTTTTTTTTTTCTGACAGCCCAGAGAGGTGGGGAGATGGAGACGTGGGGAGAGGGAGGCGTGGGGAGAGGGAGGCGTGGGGAGAGGAAGGCGGGGCTATTTCATCGTTATCAGAAATGCTTGATGAGGGCAGTGGGGGCTCTTCTTGGAGTCTGGCTTTTTAGAAAAAAACTAATTTCATTAGTGAACTTTGAGCCATCATTTATTTTGCAGGCAGCTCTCTGCCTCTCTCACGTTATTATTGCGAGCGCCGGAACCAACAATCAGTTTTTACCGTACATGAGTTCGGTTCAGAGGATACAACACATACAACATTAATTAAACTCGATATTTGTTCACTTGAATTTCACTTTGAATTATTGGATATTCTCATTGGGTGAATACATTTTTTTATAATAATAATAAAATCATTTAAAAAAATTAAAAATAATTTTTATTTTTATTTTTTAAATGACACCGAAGCTTTCTCAGGGTGGGCCAATGAGTAAACTGGGTGGGCCTGGGCCCACCCTGGCCCTATGGTGGCTACGCCACTGGTACGAGGTAGCATCCAAACAAAGGTTACTGTGACCAACATGAAGGGGGACATGAACGACAAATAACGAACCAACACTGAAGTGAACACAGGAAGAGACAAGACTAAATACAGAAAACTGCAGGTCCGCTGCAACTCTGACTACTTTTAAATCCAGGCTGAAGACTTTTCTTTTTGTCGCTGCTTTTAATTGAACTATTCATATCTTAGACTGCACTGTAACTTTTATCTATGTATTTTTTCTTTTAATGTTTATTTTATTATCTTTTCTTTTTAATGACTGATTTTAAATGCCATTTTCTTAATGTCTTTCGTTTTTTGTAAAGCACTTTGAATTGCCTTGTGTTGAAAGGTGCTATATAAATACATTTGCCTTGCCTTGCCTTGCCTTACAGGGAGGGGTAATTACGAGACGAGAAACAGCCAGGCAGGGGAAGGAGAAACACAAGGGCAACAGGTGAACACAATCAGACAATTAGACACACCAGGGAAACTAACGACAGGGAGAACAGAACAGCAAAATAACCCAAAAACTAGACACACAAAAACTCAAACCCTGACATAACCCCCCCCTCAGACGTCCCCACACAAAGTCAACCATTTCAAACAGGGTGGGTGGAGGGGGTCCGGAGGACGGGTCTGGATCAACAGCCCAGGAAAGGCATAGTTCATTGAGGGGTTCTCGGGCGGACGGCCCGGGGGCAAGGCAGAGTCCATGGTGGGGGTCTCGGGTGGATGGCCTGGGGGCAAGGCAGAGTCCATGGAGGGGGTCTCGGGCGGACGGCCCGGGGGCAAGGCAGAGTCCATGGTGGGGGTCTCGGGCGGATGGCCTGGGGGCAAGGCAGAGTCCATGGTGGGGGTCTCGGGCGGACGGCCTGGGGGCAAGGCAGAGTCCATGGAGGGGGTCTCGGGCGGACGGCCCGGGGGCAAGGCAGAGTCCATGGTGGGGGTCTCGGGCGGACGGCCCGGGGGCAAGGCAGAGTCCATGGAGGGGGTCTCGGGCGGACGGCCCGGGGATAAGGCAGAGTCCATGGAGGGGGCCTCGGGCTCGTTCTTCAACCACCAGGTGTCCCTTTCTATCTATTGTTATACACACATTCCTTCACATTTACATTTGCATTAAAGTATTTCGTGAGGCCTTCTAACATGTTTTTAAATATAACTACGGTTGTAGTTGAAGAGTTTGTAAATTAACATCAACCGAAGCTGTTGCCTGGCAACGCAATCGCACAACGTCACGTCCGTTAATTCCACATCCACATGCATGGATTAACATCGATTTAATGCATTAATGTAGACTTTGTTTCTGCTCAAAGAGGAGTCGACCAGCTGGGGCAACAAGAACATCGGCGTAATCGAGTGTGACTATTCAAAAATAAATCATTATTATATTAATATTGACAATAACAACCGACCGTCGGGGAGCATTTGCTTGGCATTTCCGGTTATTTCTCCACTGGTTAACATGGGTTAACAATACCCAGTGGCGGAGCCAGGGTATGGCTGGGGTAGTCTACAGCCATACCAAGAAATGGCTTAGCCCTACCTTAGCCCTACCTTAGCCCTACCTTAGCCTGACCATGAAAAAGTATGTTAAAGTAAGCATGTTGAGAACACGGATTGCGAAAATCTACCAGTCGTGTCCACAACACACAAACTGATCCTGCTGTAACAACAAGTGCACGTTACTGACGCAATATGGTTGAGACCATTCAGGCTTATGCTAGAGGGGTGCAAGGAATAGTCTAAGTAGTGGGGGAGTTTTATAGACTAAAGGTGTGGACATTCTCTCGCGTTATAATATCAGCGCGGCCGCGGTCAGATCAAAATGCCTCTGAATGTAATTTGAACAGACCTACAGCCAATCAGAGCAACGAAACGTTGGGTCTGCGTCATGCATTACTGATTCGTCACGTTCACAGTGAAAAGTCCCCAAACTCGCGCCGAGTAAATTGCAGACAGACAGCAGAACTTCTAGGATTAATTGTATATTTCGGATGGATAGATTTGTTCTTAAACGCCCTCGCATTGAGGTACAAGTCGAACAGGTGCCAGAGTCACACGACCCACCTGAAGAGTGAATCGTGAGTTTTGAATATATTTTGTAATAATGGGTCATTTGAAAAAGTGTTTTGTATGACAATAGAGACACAGGCTACCTGTTGTGTGCTGTGTCTCTCTCTGTTTACCTGTGTCTCTGTCTCTCTCCCTCACTCTCTCTCTCTCTCTCTCTCTCTCTGTTTACCTGTGTCTGTGTCTCTCTCTGTTTACCTGTGTGTCAGTCTCTTTCTGTCTCTCTCTCTCTCTCTCTCTCTCTGTCTCTCTCTCTGTCTCTCTCTCTCTCTCTCTCTCTCTCTCTCTCTCTCTCTCTCTCTCTCCCTCCCTCTCCGTGTCAATTCTATATGCCAACTTTTCTTGTTTCTGCCGCTGCGTAGCATGTTGTTGTAACGACGTGGAATTAGCAGAATAGGCTATTGTATTGTTTAACTCACACCTGTTGCTCTCGATGTAATTTAGCTGATAAAAGGAGACTAATAAAAGCTAATAAAAGCCTCACGCGTGCGTTTCACTGTCAAGGGGTGCGATATAGCGTGTATGTAATTACATTACAAATACTGACTTGAGCCCCACCACTGTATGGGTTAGCCCTACCATAGATTACCCAACAAAAATACTCTGGCGCCGCCACTGGCAATACCGTGTAACCGTCATGTTTGAAGGGACGAAATCGTGACATCTTCACGTCTCCCAGCATGGTAAATCGTCACATGTTCACGTCTTGCCGTGATACCGGGTTGAACAGAAGGTGAGGGGGTGAGAGCTACCAGGAAGGCCATTCTTAAGTATTTGAGTGAAACAGGATTGATTGGAAGGATTTAAAACAACGTAAATACAGTGGTATAATTCCACAAGTGGAGATAGGATGATATGGTGATACACACTCTTGTACAGTAGGTGGCGGTATGCACCTTAAAGTTGTTTGCAATACGCCAAAAACCGAGAGAAGAAGAAGAAGAAGCCGACTCCGAGCTGTCCGACTTCAGGCGAGCTTTTTGAGACTTCCCCCGGCTGCAATCGGCTATACTCGTCTACTTTGGAGGCGAGCCGCAGCGCATCTCAAACAAGCAAAAAATATATTTTAATATTAATAATAATAACACATTTTATTTATAAAGGCGCCTTTCAAGGCTCTCAAGGTCGCCGTACAAGGTGCACAAAGCACAAACAAAACAAAAGTTCAAAAAACACGGCAATATAATCAATCAGTAAAAACAGAAAAGCACAGGATGTGTGATGTGTTTATGTTTATTTAAGGGGGTCATTTAGCTCTTAATTACTTTGTGCATGCTTTCCTTCCTTCCACATTTCATTCTACATCATGCACCCATACAGTCTATAAATGCACATCTTCTCACCCGGTGCCATGTTTCTTGTCTCGTCCCCAGAGATGGAGAAAGTACACACATCCTGTACTCAAGTAGAAGTACAGATACTCGTGTTTAAAAATACTCTGGTGAAAGTAGAAGTACTGACTAAACTTCTTTACTCAAGTGAAAGTAAAGAGGGCTTTGAAATGTGCTTCAGTAGAAAGTACCCATAGCTAGCAGCTGTTTTAAAGAGTACCTGACCTCCCTTTATATTAATAGAACTGTTATGGAATCATTTGCTTATTCAACCTTTGACCCAGTTCATAGTTTTCTCCTCTCACTGACTCTTTCCCACGGCATAGGTCAACGGCCTTGGGTATTGCTGCTATCTCTCTTGAGGAGGGGCAGCTTGTTGTTGCCAGCTTATGACCGAGCACAAGCTCAGATGAGTATTGTTCAGGGACATCTAGAACGTAGGTTCACACTCTTTTCTATGGACGAGAGCTCTATTTAGGGTCCATATTGCTTTAGTCTCGCTGATGAAGAATGTTGGTTATTACACTCCGAACTAGTTAAAACCTCGAGCTGCAGAAGGGTTCTTCAGAATTGATTTGGCAAGCGGTGTCAATTCGTGGCTCACGACATGTCTTGTGAATTCTCCGCCTAAAGCTCCAAATAAACCGTCAGTGTTTGCAGTCAAAGCTCCAGCTCTCATCGTGTCTCTCTGAGTCCTGTTTCCAATTGCTTCAGAAGTTTCCCCCACAAGAACAATAATGTCATTGTTGGCTAATGAATGTTTCCATGCTGAACAACGGCAACATGACAACGTTTCCATTGGTCCCTCTTCTTTAGAGAAGACCAGGAAATGATGGATACACGGATCGTGTTCAAATCAATAGGCACGCAATGACTCTAAAGAATAATGATCACGCCACCAAACACACATTCAGACTAAAGGAACCAGCTGTTTGGGAAATGAGAGAAGTAGAAAGTACAGGTATTTGGGTTCAACATGTAAGAAGTAGAAAGTACAGGTATTTGAGTTCAACATGTAAGAAGTAGAAAGTACAGGTATTTGAGTTCAACATGTAAGAAGTAGAAAGTACAGGTATTTGGGTTCAACATGTAAGAAGTAGAAAGTACAGGTATTTGAGTTCAACATGTAAGAAGTAGAAAGTACAGGTATTTGAGTTCAACATGTAAGAAGTAGAAAGTACAGGTATTTGAGTTCAACATGTAAGAAGTAGAAAGTACAGGTATTTGGGTTCAACATGTAAGAAGTAGAAAGTACAGGTATTTGTGTTCAACATGTAAGAAGTAGAAAGTACAGGTATTTGGGTTCAACATGTAAGAAGTAGAAAGTACAGGTATTTGGGTTCAACATGTAAGAAGTAGAAAGTACAGGTATTTGGGTTCAACATGTAAGAAGTAGAAAGTACAGGTATTTGGGTTCAACATGTAAGAAGTAGAAAGTACAGGTATTTGGGTTCAACATGTAAGAAGTAGAAAGTACAGGTATTTGGGTTCAAAGTGTAAGAAGTAGAAAGTACAGGTATTTGGGTTCAACATGTAAGAAGTAGAAAGTACAGGTATTTTGGTTCAACATGTAAGAAGTAGAAAGTACAGGTATTTGTGTTCAAAGTGTAAGAAGTAGAAAGTACAGGTATTTTGGTTCAACATGTAAGAAGTAGAAAGTACAGGTATTTTGGTTCAACATGTAAGAAGTAGAAAGTACAGGTATTTGTGTTCAACATGTGAGAAGTAGAAAGTACAGGTATTTGTGTTCAACATGTGAGAAGTAGAAAGTACAGGTATTTGAGTTCAACATGTAAGAAGTAGAAAGTACAGGTATTTGAGTTCAACATGTAAGAAGTAGAAAGTACAGGTATTTGAGTTCAACATGTAAGAAGTAGAAAGTACAGGTATTTGAGTTCAACATGTAAGAAGTAGAAAGTACAGGTATTTGGGTTCAACATGTGAGAAGTAGAAAGTACAGGTATTTGAGTTCAACATGTAAGAAGTAGAAAGTACAGGTATTTGGGTTCAACATGTAAGAAGTAGAAAGTACAGGTATTTGTGTTCAACATGTAAGAAGTAGAAAGTACAGGTATTTGAGTTCAACATGTAAGAAGTAGAAAGTACAGGTATTTGAGTTCAACATGTAAGAAGTAGAAAGTACAGGTATTTGGGTTCAACATGTAAGAAGTAGAAAGTACAGGTATTTGGGTTCAACATGTAAGAAGTAGAAAGTACAGGTATTTGAGTTCAACATGTAAGATGTAGAAAGTACAGGTATTTGAGTTCAACATGTAAGAAGTAGAAAGTACAGGTATTTGAGTTCAACATGTAAGAAGTAGAAAGTACAGGTATTTGGGTTCAACATGTAAGAAGTAGAAAGTACAGGTATTTGGGTTCAACATGTAAGAAGTAGAAAGTACAGGTATTTGGGTTCAACATGTAAGAAGTAGAAAGTACAGGTATTTGGGTTCAAAGTGTAAGAAGTAGAAAGTACAGGTATTTTGGTTCAACATGTAAGAAGTAGAAAGTACAGGTATTTGTGTTCAAAGTGTAAGAAGTAGAAAGTACAGGTATTTGAGTTCAACATGTAAGAAGTAGAAAGTACAGGTATTTGTGTTCAAAGTGTAAGAAGTAGAAAGTACAGGTATTTGTGTTCAAAGTGTAAGAAGTAGAAAGTACAGGTATTTGGGTTCAACATGTAAGAAGTAGAAAGTACAGGTATTTGTGTTCAATATGTAAGAAGTAGAAAGTACAGGTATTTGTGTTCAACATGTAGGAAGTAGAAAGTACAGGTATTTGTGTTCAAAGTGTAAAAAGTAGAAAGTACAGGTATTTGTGTTCAACATGTAAGAAGTAGAAAGTACAGGTATTTGTGTTCAACATGTAAGAAGTAGAAAGTACATGTATTTGTGTTCAAAATGTAATAAGTAGAAAGTACATGTATTTGGGTTCAACATGTGAGAAGTAGAAAGTACAGGTATTTGAGTTCAACATGTAAGAAGTAGAAAGTACAGGTATTTGAGTTCAACATGTAAGAAGTAGAAAGTACAGGTATTTGTGTTCAACATGTAAGAAGTAGAAAGTACAGGTATGTGGGTTCAACATGTAAGAAGTAGAAAGTACATGTATTTGGGTTCAACATGTAAGAAGTAGAAAGTACAGGTATTTGTGTTCAACATGTAAGAAGTAGAAAGTACATGTATTTATGTTCAACATGTAAGAAGTAGAAAGTACAGGTATTTGGGTTCAACATGTAAGAAGTAGAAAGTACAGGTATTTGTGTTCAACATGTAAGAATTAGAAAGTACAGGTATTTGTGTTCAAAGTGTAAGAAGTAGAAAGTACGGGTATTTGGGTTCAACATGTAAGAAGTAGAAAGTACAGGTATTTGTGTTCAACATGTAAGAAGTACAAAGTACAGGTATTTGTGTTCAAAGTGTAAGAAGTAGAAAGTACAGGTATTTGTGTTCAACATGTAAGAAGTAGAAAGTACAGGTATTTGTGTTCAAAGTGTAAGAAGTAGAAAGTACAGGTATTTGTGTTCAACATGTAAGAAGTAGAAAGTACAGGTATTTGAATTCAACATGTAAGAAGTAGAAAGTACAGGTATTTGAGTTCAAAATGTAAGAAGTAGAAAGTACAGGTATTTGAATTCAACATGTAAGAAGTAGAAAGTACAGGTATTTGAGTTCAAAGTGTAAGAAGTAGAAAGTACAGGTATTTGTGTTCAACATGTAAGAAGTAGAAAGTACAGGTATTTGTGTTCAACATGTAAGAAGTAGAAAGTACAGGTATTTGTGTTCAAAGTGTAAGAAGTAGAAAGTACAGGTATTTGTGTTCAACATGTAAGAAGTAGAAAGTACAGGTATTTGAATTCAACATGTAAGAAGTAGAAAGTACAGGTATTTGAGTTCAAAATGTAAGAAGTAGAAAGTACAGGTATTTGAATTCAACATGTAAGAAGTAGAAAGTACAGGTATTTGTGTTCAACATGTAAGAAGTACAAAGTACAGGTATTTGTGTTCAAAGTGTAAGAAGTAGAAAGTACAGGTATTTGTGTTCAACATGTAAGAAGTAGAAAGTACAGGTATTTGTGTTCAAAGTGTAAGAAGTAGAAAGTACAGGTATTTGTGTTCAACATGTAAGAAGTAGAAAGTACAGGTATTTGAATTCAACATGTAAGAAGTAGAAAGTACAGGTATTTGAGTTCAAAATGTAAGAAGTAGAAAGTACAGGTATTTGAATTCAACATGTAAGAAGTAGAAAGTACAGGTATTTGAGTTCAAAGTGTAAGAAGTAGAAAGTACAGGTATTTGTGTTCAACATGTAAGAAGTAGAAAGTACAGGTATTTGTGTTCAACATGTAAGAAGTAGAAAGTACAGGTATTTGTGTTCAAAGTGTAAGAAGTAGAAAGTACAGGTATTTGTGTTCAACATGTAAGAAGTAGAAAGTACAGGTATTTGAATTCAACATGTAAGAAGTAGAAAGTACAGGTATTTGAGTTCAAAATGTAAGAAGTAGAAAGTACAGGTATTTGAATTCAACATGTAAGAAGTAGAAAGTTCAGGTATTTGGGTTCAAAATGTAAGAAGTCAAAGTTAAAAGTCATCACTACTTCCCACCTCTGGAGGTCAGAGGTTAAGAGGAGAGAGGTTTCTAGAACAATCTTTAAGCTACCCAGGGGAAAACATGCATATATTTAATTTTTGATCAGAATCAGAATACCTTTATTCGTCCCACAGTGGAGTCATTTTCATTTGTTACAGCAGAAAAGAGTCAAAGACAGCTTAATGTTACCGAAGAAGCATGCATAACAAAATATTAAAAATAAAAAACAAATGAGAAAATTACACAATTTACAAAATACACATACTGTAACAGTTCTGAAGATTTAGCAGCCAGGTTTATAATGCACTGTTATATATATATATATATATATATATATATATATATATATATATATATATATATATATATATATATATATATATTGCCCATATTGCACATAATTGGTATTTAACAAAGAGGGGTGATATAGCCTGTGTTGTTGAGTGTGTGTGTGTGTGTGTGTGTGTGTCTCTGCCAGCTGAATGTACAGTAACAAAGTATTTGTACTTGTACTCCAATACTTCCCACCTCTGGGTGTCCGCGCCCTGCTCTGCAGCTCAGTGGCAGAAAACTGTCACACACTTCCCTTTCGGATGATAAATGGGTTTGGCTTCCAACTAAAACATCTTCCTGTCCTCTGTTTTCTGAGGAGATCAGCAGCGGTGAACCGATCAGGGAGATTGTGTTCTGCAGGAATCTGATTCTCCTGATAAACGTTCACTCAGTTTCAGTTTGGTTTAATGCAGACTTTGACCCTCTCTCTCATGAGACTCTGCACGTCATTCAGCTGCTGTCCTCGCTCGAGGCAAGGTAAGACATTTACTCTCTTTAGTTGAACTCCTTCTGTGTTCCAGCTCTCTGCAGCTTTTTAGAGGAACAACATGGACTGATGAATAAATGCAATGGGTTTGTAATGAAATAAGCGTGTTTTGCAAAGGGTGCAAAAGGTCAAAATAACCTATAACTTTTAGACAATCAGACTCAAGTACTGTGATTTAGTACATGTATAGGAGTTGTATGCTACTTTATACTTCTACTTCTCCACTTTAACTTCTTACATTCTGCATATTACATTTGTCATATTCTTATTTAAAGGTCCCGTGTCATGGCCATTTCTACTGATCATAGCTCCATTGTTGAGGTCTACTAGAATAGATTCACATTGTTCAATGTTCCAAACTCACATTGGTTTCTCAAACAGCATCTCTGTGTAGTCTGTGTATTCACTCTCTGTCCTACACGGCTTGTTGGAGCTCCTGCCCCCCCCCCTCCCTGTGAGCCCAGTGGCCGTCTGCGAGACACAGCGAAAACCAGCCCCAAACACCCGCAGCCTGGCTGGGAGTTTGTGTGTGTGCCCAGGCTGAGTTCCGCGGTGTCTCGCCGACCTCACAGCAGCGAGCCTCGCAGCGTCCCGCCGAGTGTGTGTGTGTGAGGAAGTCCGCGGATTGGTCCAAACGTAACGGCTCCGCGGACGTAACGCCGTTACGTTACGTCACGTCACTATACCCGAAATACGTACCTGAACCCAGGAAGAAAACAATGGAAAAGAGAAATCCCCAACGAGGCGTTCTGGGGCAGCACAGACAGGTCTTCTCTGTGTTAGAGTGTTACTCTCTACAGGGTGCACTTTGAGGGTTGTGACTCTGCAGACCGTTCACATGCAGAACAACCTTCATAACACAAGGGGACGGGTGATAACCAGAAGAGCATCACATGGGATCTTTAACTTCTATATGTATATATATTTTTTTTAAATCCTTTATTTGTAACCCTTTTCTTTCTGCTAGTTTTATAATAGTTCTATATTTCCTATTGTTTTACAACTCGCTTGGCAATCTTTTTAATGATATTATTTACTACCTTAGCAGCAAACTGTCAGGATTCTCTTATGTTAGTTTTGTATGTTTTGGGTGTTTGATGTCATGTTTTCCTCCCTGGGTATTGTCTGGTCCTTTTCCCTGTGTGTTTTCCTCCCGTCGTTAGTTCCCTGGTGTGTCTCGTTATCCGATTGTGTTCACCTGTGGCCCTTGTGTTTCTCCTCCCCTGCCCGGCTGTTTCTCGTCTTGTGATTACCCCTCCCTGTATTTAGTCTTGTCTCTTCCTGTGTTCAGTGTTGGTGCTTCTTTCGTTGTGACTGAGTTCACCGGTGAGTGTTCTGTTTTGTCTATGTTTATTACTTATCCTTGAAATAAAGGGTTTTGCACTTTAAATCTGCATTTGGGTCCTGCTTGCTGCACACACCGTGACAGAAAGCACCAACCACTAATGGACCCAGCAGATGATCCATGGGAGGTTGAATTACAGCATTTCACCTTCTATCTGGCTTGCTGCTTCGATTGGTGGAAGGAAGCGTCCAGTGTTCGGCAGAAGAGGGCCGCTCTGGGAGAGGCGCTCCAGTTGGCAGCAGAGAAACCATGTTTTGTGGAATTCTTACCTGACTGGATTTTGGACTTCCTTTCAACATGTGATTCCTGGCATGCTAGCTCCCTGTCTTCCAAATCCCAACCTGGCACCATACGCCTCGCTGGGATCCGTCTGGGGTTAACCCATGCTTCTGCCCCAGTTCCTGCTCCTGTTCAGGAGTCGTATGCTGGATCTCGTCTGGCTTTGGGAGGTCCACGGAGTATTCAGGCGGCTGCTAAGAGGAGTCGTCGCAAGGCCAGACTAGCAGCCCGGGCTCCAGCAGCCATGGTCCCGGCCCCAGTGCTGGCCCCAGCAGCCATGGTTCCGGCCCCAGTTCCGACTCCAGCACCTCGTCTCCTGCTGGCTACCCAGCCGACGCCAGCTCCCCGTGCCCTGTCGGCGTACCGGCCGACTCCAGCACCTCGTCTCCTGCTGGCTCCCCAGCCGACGCCAGCTCCCCAAGTCCTGTCGGCGTACCGGCCGACTCCAGCACCTCGTCTCCTGTTGGCTCTCCAGCCAACACCAGCTCCCCGAGTCCTGTCGCCGTACCGACCGACACAAGTCCCCTTTCCAGTTCCCTCTCGAGTCCCCTCTCCAGTCCCCTCTCCAGTCCCCTCTCGAGTCCCCTCTCCAGTCCCCTCTCCAGTCCCCTCTCCAGTCCCCTCTCCAGTTCACTCTCGAGTCCCCTCTCCAGTCCCCTCTCCAGTTCCCTCTCTAGTCTCCTCTCAAGTTCCCTCTCGAGTTCCCTTTCTAGTCCCCTCTCGAGTCCCCTCTCAAGTTCCCTCTCTAGTCCCCTCTCTAGTCCCCTCTCAAGTTCCCTCTCTAGTCCCCTCTCGAGTCTCCTCTCAAGTCTCCTCTCGAGTTCCCTCTCTAGTCCCCTCTCTAGTCCCCTCTCGAGTCCCCTCTCGAGTTCCCTCTCGAGTTCCCTCTCGAGTCCCCTCTCGAGTTCCCTCTCTAGTCCCCTCTCGAGTCCCCTCTCGAGGTCCCTCTCAAGTCCTCTCTCAAGTCTCCTCTCAAGTTCCTACCCGAGTCCCCTCTCAAGTAACCTCTCGAGTCTCCTCTCGAGTCTCCTCTCAAGCCCTCTCTCGAGTTTCCTATCGAGTTCCCTCTCAAGTCACCTCTCGAGTTCCCCCTCAAGTCACCTCTCGAGTTCCCTCTCAGGTCCCCTCTCGAGTCTCTTCTCGAGTCCCCTCTCAAGTCACCTCTCGAGTCCCATCTCAAGTCCCCTCTCAGGTCCCTTCTCGAGTCCCTTTTCGAGTCCCCTCCCGAGTCCCCTCTCCAGTTCCCTCTCCAGTTCCCTCTCTAGTCCTCTCTCGAGTCCCCTCTCAAGTCTCCTCTCGAGTTCCCTCTCAAGTTCCCTCTCGAGTCCCCTCTCGAGTCCCCTCTCGAGTTCCCTCTCGAGTCTCCTCTCCAGTTCCTTCTCCAGTCCCCTCTCGAGTCCCCTCTCCAGTTCCCTCTCCAGTTCCCTCTCGAGTCCCCTCTCCAGTTCCCTCTCGAGTCTCCTCTCCAGTTCCCTCTCCAGTTCCCTCTCGAGTCCCCTTTCCAGTTCCCTCTCGAGTCCCCTTTCCAGTTCCCTCTCCAGTTCCCTCTCCAGTTCCCTCTCCAGTTCCCTCTCCAGTTCCCTCTCCAGTCCCCTCTCGAGTCCCCTCTCGAGTCCCCTCTCGAGTCCCCTCGCCAGTTCCCTCTCGAGTTCCCTCTCGAGTCCCCTCTCCAGTCCCCTCTCCAGTCCCCTCTCGAGTCCCCTCTCGAGTCCCCTCTCGAGTTCCCTCTCGAGTCCCCTCTCGAGTCCCCTCTCCAGTTCCCTCTCCAGTTCCCTCTCGAGTCCCCTCTCCAGTTCCCTCTCAAGTCCCTACCCAAGTGTCGTTGGAGGTTCCGCTGGGGGTCCTGCCAACTCTTTGTTTTGTCCCGTTGGAGGCCCCGCCGACTACTCTCCTGCCGGGGGTCCTGCCAACCCAGTGTCCTGTGCCGTTGGAGGCCCCGCCGACTACTCTCCTGCCGGGGGTCCTGCCAACCCAGTGTCCTGTGCCGTTGGAGGCCCCGCCGACTACTCTCCTGCCGGGGGTCCTGCCAACTCTATGTCCTGTGCCGTTGGAGGCCCCGCCGACTACTCTCCTGCCGGGGGTCCTGCCAACCCAGTGTCCTGTGCCGTTGGAGGCCCCGCCGACTACTCTCCTGCCGGGGGTCCTGCCAACCCTGTGTCCTGTCCCGTTGGAGGCCCCGCCGACTGCTCTTCTGCCGGGGGTCCTGCCAACCCTGTGTCCTGTCCCGTTGGAGGCCCCGCCGACTGCTCTTCTGCCGGGGGTCCTGCCAACCCCATGTCCTGAGTCTTTGGAGGTCCCGCAGACTGCTCTTCTGCCGGGGGTCCTGCCAACTCCATGTCCTGAGCCGTTGGAGGTCCCGCAGACTGCTCTTCTGCCGGGGGTCCTGCCAACCCCAGGTCCTGAGCCTTTGGAGGTCCCGCAGACTGCTCTTCTGCTGGGAGTCCTGCCAATCCCATGTCTTGTTCCGGTGGAGGTCCTGCCGTTACCTGTCCCACTGACACCGGGTCCTGCCCGGCCTCCGGAGCTGTCCCGTCAGCGCCTTCCTGCCCGGCCTCCGGAACTGTCCGGTCTTCGCCCTCGAGCCCGGCCCCCTGAAAGCCGCGGTCTTCGCCCTCGAGCCCGGCCCCCTGAGAGCCGCGGTCTTCGCCCTCGAGCCCGGCCCCCTGAGAGCCGCGGTCTTCGCCCTCGAGCCCGGCCCCCTGAGAGCCGCGGTCTTCGGCCTCGAGCCCGGCCCCCTGAGAGCCGCGGACTTCGCCCTCATGCTCGGCCCCCTGACTCTTCCTTGGTCTCTGCCTTGCCCCCGGGCCGTCCGCCCGAGACCCCCTCCTTGGTCTCTGCCTTGCCCCCGGGCCGTCCGCCCGAGATTTCCACCCTGGACTTGGCCTTGCCCCCGGGCCGTCCGCCCGAGATCCCTTCAGGGCCCGTCCTCCGGACCCCCTCCACCCACCCTGGAGCGCCTAGTGTTGTGTCCCGCCTCCGGACCCCCTCCACCCTCCCTGGTGCGCCTAGTGTTGTGTCCCGCCTCCAGACCCCCTCCACCCACCCTGGTGCGCCTAGTGTTGTGTCCCGCCTCCGGACCCCCTCCACCCACCCTGCTTGGGGTTTTGGACTTTTGTGGTTCTTTGGGACGTCTAGAATCCGTCCCTTGAGGGGGGGGTTCTGTCAGGATTCTCTTATGTTAGTTTTGTATGTTTTGGGTGTTTGATGTCATGTTTTCCTCCCTGGGTATTGTCTGGTCCTTTTCCCTGTGTGTTTTCCTCCCGTCGTTAGTTCCCTGGTGTGTCTCGTTATCCGATTGTGTTCACCTGTGGCCCTTGTGTTTCTCCTCCCCTGCCCGGCTGTTTCTCGTCTTGTGATTACCCCTCCCTGTATTTAGTCTTGTCTCTTCCTGTGTTCAGTGTTGGTGCTTCTTTCGTTGTGACTGAGTTCACCGGTGAGTGTTCTGTTTTGTCTATGTTTATTACTTATCCTTGAAATAAAGGGTTTTGCACTTTAAATCTGCATTTGGGTCCTGCTTGTTGCACACACCGTGACACAAACTTTGTCCTTTTTACTCCACTAAGGTTTATTGGGTTGTTGTTTTAGTCACCTTGCAGATTTGGGTAATTAGCATGACATATAAATCAATAAAATAAAGTATTAAAAGCTGACACATTAAATTGTTGTGATTAAAATGACATAAGTAATCTCATCACAATGACTTGATGAGTAGCTTTGATCCTTCCAAGATTTTACTTTGGAGATTTGGTGGATGCAAAAACACATAAGATGACAACATAATAATACAGTATTGCAAAAGTCAAGAAACATATTTAAAATGATATCTAATGAGATGAGAAGTACTCAGATCTTGTACTTGAGTAAAAGTAGAAGTACTCAGATCTTGTTCTTGAGTAAAAGTAGAAGTACTCAGATCTTGTTCTTGAGTAAAAGTAGAAGTACTCAGGTCTTGTTCTTGAGTAAAAGTAGAAGTACTCAGATCTTGTTCTTGAGTAAAAGTAGAAGTACTCAGATCTTGTTCTTGAGTTAAAGTAGAAGTACTCAGATCTTGTAGTAAAAGTAGAAGTACTCAGGTCTTGGTGAAGGTGCAGCTAGTCTGAATGGCTTTGTAGACTGCAGGGTAGCTGGTGGATTTACTCCAGGTGGAACTAAAGTCTGATTTAACACTTGATTATATTTCACATCATTCATCCAGATCTGTGAAGTAACTAAAGGTATTAAATACATGTAGTGGAGGAAAAGTACACAGTAGCAGAAAATAGAAATACTCAAGTAAAGTAAAGTACTCTCAAAATGTTCTTGAGTATTTGTACTTCGTCTTTTGACCCGATCATGGCGCTCAAAAGAGAAGAGAGGATCTATTAATGATTTATTTAGTTAGATCAGATTAGATATACTCTGATCCCAGATCGGCACACGAGTTAAAAATATAACACAAATTAATAAATGAAAGATAGAAAATAAAGACAAAGAGTATAAAGTATATACTGTTACGGAAATCTTAGACCTAGTCAATACTGTGGAGATATACAATTAGAATGATCAATCAATAAACTGGTGAAACAAACAGAGTTGTCTTTCTGGTTCTTTATTCGAGGCGCCTCGAAGGCACAGGTCTCACAGAGCATAGGATAGTCTGCAAGAGTGTGCGGCGAGTAAAAGATGCATACTGGTTATATAGGATCTTGACAGTTCAACAACAGTCCGTCACTTGTCAGGAGGGGCCCTGGCAGGAGAGATAAGCTTTCCAGAGGAACAGAAACGGTCAATCGCTAATAGATTGAAACAGGAACCTGTTCAGCCAAAGGAAGTGAGGAAACTTGTCAGCAACAGATGGAGGAGACAAGAAATGAGGAACTTGATTATAGAACAAGGAAACCAACACAGGAACTTTCCCATTGCCCTGTGCTTGGCACCCAGAGACTCATGAGGTTCAGACCTTAGGTGACCTTAAAGTGTCACTCATAAGGCAGGCAAAGGACATGAACTGGAATACATCACCCAGACCTTACTCCTACGTTTAACAAAGGTCATGAGTTTCATCATTAAGGAAACTGTTGCAAGTGCTGACAAAGGTTATAAGCTGAAATACATCATTATAGGAACTGTTGCATTTGATGTTACCATTGTAAGGTAACATATCAAGTTTGCACTACAAGAAGACTTTAAACTACATAGATAAAGTTTGCCACTACAATACATTTCAAAAGTAGAAGGATATATATATTTATAGAGTATCTGATTCAACATGATTGCAGATCAATAAAACAAGCACACATCAACATCTATTAAACAATTAAGTTATAATAAATAGCGATAAAAACCGTAAGTAATGTTTAATTTGTTGTTACACAGTAGAAACTAGGGACTCAAGAATCTTTGATAACACAGAGAGATTTGAGATCGGACGATAGTTATTTAACTCCGTGGGATCACCAGCTTTCAAGAGGGGCGATACCAGAGCTTGCTTCCACACAGCTGGCAGTGTGTGAGTGGACAGGGAGAGGTTACACATGTCAGTTACTGGTTGTGCAATAATCTGAGCTGCAATTTTTAAAAAGAACGGGTCGAGGGCGTCAGACCCGGCAGACCTTTCAGGATCAATCGAGTGCAAACCCTGTAAGACTTCAGAGACCGAGAAATAAGCTAAATCAGAAACAGGGGAGTTCATCTCTTGACTAGGGCTGTGAGTCATTTAGAGAGTCATGACTTTGCTCATCAAACATGTGACCAGCCTTTTTGAAGTGAGCATTGAAAGCATTAGCCATACCATCTGAATCTGAAATAAAAGAATCACATTTAATTGTTTTCCAGAACTTAGAATGGTCATTAAAACAATCAGTGGTTAAGCTCAGATAGTAATCAGCTTGAGCTTTTTTAATAAGGGCTGAACATTTATTTCTGAGGACACGAAAAAGAAGCCAGTCATCACTAGTGTTAGACTTTCTAGCTAAGGACCATTGCTTATTTCGATCATGAATGAGATCAGATAGTTCTCTAGTAAACCATGGAGTGTTCCTATTCTTAACTCTGAATTTTCTAAGGGGGGCATGTCTATTAATAATCGATAAAAAGTGATCAATAAAAAATTGGACGACAACATCGACAGATGGAATTAACGCTATGAAGTGCCATTTAACCTCCGCCAGATCGTGTAGGAAAGCCTGCTCAGAGAAGTGTTTGAAGCAGCGCCTGAGCACGATAAGGCCCTTGGCTTTGGGCAACTTAGTGCTCCTAATGCAAGCAATAGTGCAATGGTCGCTGATATCATTAGGAAAAACACCAACAGACACAAACTTATGAGCTGCATTTGTTATAATGACATCTATAAGGGTATCGTTATTGGGTTTATTCTAGTGGGACTATCAATAAGCTGAGTTAAGTTCAAAGAATCACAAACCTGCTTAAACTGTGAAGATTTATCACTCAACCAGTCCCAATTTAAATCACCCAATAATATGATTTCAGAAGAAACCGTAGACAACAATTCAGTAAGGCTAGTAGTTGCATCCATGAGGGTCGATGGAGGCCTATAACAGCCAATAACAGTGAGAGGATCATTTGCTATAGTTAGTTGGACTGCTAGAAACTCAAATTGCCTTGGAATTGAAATTGAGTGAAGGACTGAGCACTGTAGTTTCTCAGCATTATTGCAACACCACCAGCTCTTCCCTTACGATCTGCTCTGAATACATTATATCCATCAATGTGAATAACAGTGTCAGTGACAGACGGTTTTAACCAGGTTTCAGAAACTACAACAATATCAGGCTTAGCAACTAAAAACCAGGTCTTGAAAACATCTAATTTGGGGACTAGGCTTCTAGCACTAACATGCAGAAAACCCAATCCTTGCCTACAGCTAAACTCATTCGGAGTTGGCAAATGATGCAGGGAAGCAGAGAAACACTCAGGACCAGGGTTAATGTTAACGTTACCAGAGAGTAATAGCAGTAACAATATTAACAGTCTGAAAGAGGATTTTTTCACATGGGCTCTGGACGCGTCGCTCCTCAGGGGGGCGGGGCTGCTCCGATCCTTCGATATTAGCGAGTCCAGAGTAAAAAGGGCATATGGGAGAGCGCGTTTCGTGCCATGAAACGTCAGCTTTTGGTAAAAACTATCCGATGGAGTCAGCGCTCCAGAAGTTCCACCATCCGAATGTCCGAAGGGAACAGAGATATTGCTGGGAGGCAATTCGTCAGTTTTGCCGACATGCGGGCTGACAAAAAAAAAGTGTTTGTAGATGTATGTGCATTAATAAACGAGGCAAGTCAGGCTGTGTCTCAACGCCGTGTATTCACATTGAGCAGGCAATCATAAAACTAAGGTATATTCACGTGAGGCAGATATATATACACAGGCACAATACGTCCACAGGGTGGAGCTGCAACCTAGCCTAAACCACCCTGTAACATCTCCCTTCCTTTTGTTAAGTAACAACACAGGATCAATACTGCCATTAAACTGTTGACCTTCAATCAGAACATTAATCAAATGATTTCAACAACAAATAGTGCACATAGCAGAGACACTTCAATAATAGCCGGATCCGAACACATCAGCAATAAACTCAGAACAATCAATCACATTTGTTTTACAATCTCCCCACTTCCTTTTTTTTTTTTTAAATCTTTATCGTCCATGTGTGTGTGTGTGTGTGTGTGTGTGTGTGTGTGTGTGTGTGTGTGTGTGTGTGTGTGTGTGTGTGACCTAGAGGTCAAGTCTGTCAGGAGGTCTAATCAGCCGTCCGCTCCGGGAGAAGGCCCGGCCCTGTAACTCACGGCATGGTGTATCCCCAGTCTGCGGGGATGACCGCGACGACCCCGGGGGTGATGGCCTTGGAGACTCCTCGGGGACGCCAACGACCTCTCTGGCGCTCCCCCCACTCGCAGGCTGCTCCGGGGCCGATTCTGGGAGAACTGACGGCTGGAGAAGGGCCGCCTCTGCTGGTCGAAGATCAACCCTGTTGCGCCGATACGTAGTCCCCTCCACACCGACCAGATAGGACCGGAGTCCCAACTGCTGAAGGCACACACCTCTGCTCCATCGGCCCGTCCTGTCTCCTGGGAGTGGCTTCATCCGTATGGGCTGGCCGACGTTCAGCTCCGGCAGATCCTTGGCAGATCTGTCATATGTCAGCTTTGCTGCTTGATGTTTCATTTTCAGCTTGTCAGGAACACCCATGACGACCTGAGGCACCAGTAGCTGGTCGGCCACAGGGAGAAGGGTTCTCAGTCTCCGCGACATAAGCCGCTTTGCTGGGCTGCAATGCATACCCTCAGTGGGCGTATTTCTCCAATGCAATATGGCCCTCCAGGGGTCCTCTTTGGCACGGTCTGCCCTTCTGCACAGGCTATTTACAATTTTCACTGCTGACTCCGCTTTGCCGTTAGCCTTTGGGTGCCTCGGTGTGGACATGACATGCTCAAAACCCCACTCTCTCGCAAACGCCCGGAACTCTCCACCGGCAAACTGGCCTCCACCATCAGAAATGGCCCTGTCTGGGACACCGTAGCGTGCAAACTGTGCCTTGCATCTACGGATCGTGGTGTCCGCTGATAGGTCAGGGAGCAGGTCGATCTCCCAAAAGTCAGAATAATGGTCCACCACGAGCAAGAAGTTCTGTGCTGCGTAGCTGTACAGATCCATGCTTACCAGCTGCCAGGGACGTGTGGGGAGCGGGTGTGACATCATAGTCTCTTTCTGTTGTTCGTGTGCATACTCATTGCACACAGAGCACTTTTGCACATAATCCTTGACTTCCCCTTGCTTACCGGCCGGGCCAGTAAAGTGTATCACGGGCCTGCCTGTAGCACGCCTCGCCCCCCACGTGGTTGTAGTGGATCCGTCTCAGCATTTCCGGGCGAATAGCTTTTGGAATGATGACGCGCTGACTCCTGAAGAGCACGCCATCCTGTGCACTTATCTCATCTCTGATGGCCCAGTAGTCCCTGACGGCTACAGGGGTCTCCTCTTTGTGTCCTGGCCATCCCTCCAGCACGACAGACTTAAGTGTTTGAAGACACACATCCTCCTCAGTGTGTGTCCGAATCTGTGCCAGGCGTTGGCTGCTGACATTTAAATAGTCTGCCTGCTGAATGGCCGCCGTGTCACCCTGCTCCTGCTGCATGCTGCAGACCTGTTCACGTTGGTACAGTGTGTCTGTTCTCTGTAGCGGGGTGGTGGCTCTGCTGAGCGTTTCACTTATGTACATCTCAGGGTCTGGCTTGTATACCACCGCAAGGCAGTAGTTCTGAAGTGTGAGGAGCATGCTCTGAAGGCGCACTGAGGAGGGGCTTGGTGAAGATGGACACCAGCGGGCGGTGGTCGGTCTCTGCAGTCACATCACCCCTCCCATATAGGTAGTAGTGGAAGCGTTGGCAGGCGAATACGATGCTCAGGCACTCCTTTTCAATCTGTGCGTAATTTTGCTCCGTTTGGGTCAATGCCCGGGAGGCGGATGCGACAGGCTGTCCCCCTTGAAGCAAGCAGCAGCCCAGACCCGCCTGACTGGAGTCGCTCTGTACGGTGACTGGCTTGCGGACGTCATAGTACCTTAGGACTGGCACCGCCGTGACCAGTGCCTTGATTTCCTTAATGGCGGTATCATGTTTGGGCAGCCAGTGCCACTTCACATCCTTGTCCAGCAGTCTCCTCAGCGGCTCACATACCGCTGACATGCGTGGCATGAATCTGGACAGATAGTTCACAAATCCGACACACCGCTGGACCCCTTTTGCGTCTGTGGGGTTTGGCATGTCCAGAACCGCCCTGACTTTTTCAGGGTCAGCCTTGAGGCCCTCCGCGGACAGTATGTGGCCGTGGAAGCGGACCTCCTTCACTCGGAACTGCAGCTTTTTCAGGCCCAGTCTCAGCTTTACTTCCCTGCATCTGTCCATCAGAGCGATGAGGTTTGTGTCATGGTCGCGATTGGCCTCATCCTCTGTGTCCCCACAGCCGACTATAAGGATGTCATCGGCTATGGGCTCAATCACTGTCAAGCCGGCCAGCAGCTCATGCTGCTTCCTTTGATACAGCTCCGGGGGCAACTGACACACCGAAAGGGAGTTTCAGCCAGCGTTTCCTACCCACGGTGTCCAGAATGTTGTCATCAGGCTGCTTCTTCATCCAAGCGGCACTGCAGGAATGCATCACGTGCATCCACCAGGGTGAATATACGTGCCTTCGGCAGCTTATACAACACGTCATCTAAAGTGGGCATAAGGTAGTGGGACCGTTTCAGAGGACGGTTGAGAGGCTTCGGGTCAATGCATAGTCTCAATTTGTCTGGCTTTTTCACTATGACTAGATTGCTAATCCAGTCCGTGGGTTGAGTGACTGTGGTCAAGTGTCCCTCCTCTTCATATCGATCAAGCTGAGCCTTAACAGCTGCCTTGAGGGCCACTGGAACGTTCCTGGGAGCACACTGCACCGGTGCCACAGTGCTGTCCAGCTCAAAGTGAATATCACCGGGCAGAGACTCAACAGGGCTGGTGAACACGTCGTGGTGGGTGCTGACCAGACACTCCTTGGTCAGGTCTCCCTTCCTGCAGTGCTCCACCTTATTCAGCTCCTCAGGAATGGTGAAGCGTATCAGACCAAGTCTCTCACATGTCTCACCCGAAAGCAAGGGCCTCTGGCCAGTATGCACAATCTCAAAGTCCAGTCTGTGCCTCTTACCCCTAATGACGCATTGTGTGCTGTACACACCTAATGAGCTCATCCACTCACTGTTGTATAGTTTTAATCTGGTGAGACTCTTCAGAAGAGGCGTTCTAGGCGCCAGTCTCGTCTTGTCCTTGATGCTCATCACATTGCAAGTGGCTCCAGAGTCGAGCTGGCACCTCTGTACCCCACTTTGCAGTGGCAGGTTCACAAACCACTTTTTACCTCGAGTGTTCACAGCCCCCACGCTCTCCGCTGTGTACACGTCTCTCTCATCGCTGTCCTCCAGTTCCCCTGGCAACGGGTCATCCACAGCATTCAACTGGCGTGCCTGCTGGCCTCTTTTCATGCATACTTTTGCAAAATGGTTAGCAGTGGCACGATTTACCAAAGCAGGGCACAGGTCCCCCCCACACTTGTGCCGTGTGCCACAGTACTTGCATTCGCCAGCGTCTCTCATGCTCTGTGGTTGTGCAGATGTGTTGGTGGACTCGGATGGCCTGCTGGCAGACCTCCGTCCATATCGCTGTCCTTGTGTGGCATTAATGCTGTCCCCAGGTCCAGAGCTGCCCACTGACATGGATTTTAACTTGCTGTCCATGACCTCGGCTGCACGGCAAATTGTATGGCCTCGTCCAATTTAAGGTCCTTTTCCCTTAGTAAGCGACGTCTAGCACCCTCGTCAGTTACCCCGAGAACAAGCCTGTCCCTTATGAGTTCATCTTTTATAGCTCCATATTCACAAGAGGCAGCCTTTTCCCTCAGCCTGGTAGCAAACGCATCCAAGAGCTCTCCATCCTCTTGTTTAAGGTTGCAAAAAACGTACCTCTCAAAGATTACGTTCTTTGCAGGTGTGAAGTATTGCTCTAGTGCCACCAATAGCACCCGCATCTTTTTGTTGGTCCGCGGTGAGTCCCAGGTTGTGTTTGTAAACATGTCGGCAGTCGTTCCCCATTAGCCTCCTGAGCGCAGCTGCTTGTACCGGCTTTACTTTCTCGCTGAGCCCGGTCGCAAGCAGATAATCCTCAAATTCTGCTCGAAAGCTCACCCTGTTGCCGTGGATGTCCCCCGCCATCTTCATAGGCTCCGGAGGTGGGATGCTGGATGCCATTGTTCCAACGTGACGCTAATGCTAACAGGCTAACTGAAACTGCTAAACCTCACCAAAACAAATAAATGCACTCTGTCTCAGCGATGTACAGTAGCATGCAATCCACAGCTGGGTCCTATTTGAGCTTCTGACACCATGTTTGTAGATGTATGTGCATTAATAAACAAGGCAAGTCAGGCTGTGTCTCAACGCCGTGTATTCACATTGAGCAGGCAATCATACAACTGAGGTATATTCACGTGAGGCAGATATATATATATAACACAGGCACAATACGTCCACAGGGTGGAGCTGCAACCTAGCCTAAACCACCCTGTAACAAAAAGCGAACACAAGGGTAGCTTTAGGCAACATTGTGCCTTAACACACCCAATTCAGGATCCGCAGCTCAGGTCGATCAGCCCCCGACAGCACGGCAGGACAGACAGCAATCCAGAGTCCGAAAGAGCGACAGCTCAGGCAGAGAGCAAACAATCCAGTCACAGCGAGGAACCGGCACAAAACAGCCCAAACACTTAAGCTTTTAAAACGTTTTTAAAAGCGCAGCAGACCAATTTAAAAACGGGTCTAAAAAGCTAAATAAAAATTATAAAATGTCAGTATGCACAAGAAGAACGAGAATGAGACAAACACTAACAGAGACAGAAACAAATCAACGCGCTGCCATCTTGGAACACACCAAGTAAAAAGTACCCATAACTAGCAGCTGTTTTAAAGAGTACCTGACCTCCCTTTATATTAATAGAACATTAGAGAACCGCAGTGACGCGTCCTAAAACCCGGAAGTAAACTCCTTCCGGTTCCTTTGTCAAAAACGCAATGCAATTTCTCCATAGGGTTTTTGAAAATAGCTGGAAATAAGGTCTGTGGTTGACACACATTTAAGAGACGGATCACTTTTGGTTCAGCCGGATAATCTCCACATGTCTACCCTACTTTTATAATTTTTTAATCATAAATCTAGTCGCCAGAAGCAAAATGCTAACGTTATGCTATAAACGAACTACAAAAAAGTACAGCAGCAGGGTCGCACGACTTCAACGTCACGCCAACTTAAGATCGTTTCAACTGACTTTCGTGCGCTTGCATATTTTAACAAAGCTTTTCATTTGAGCCACACTGAATTTCACTACAAGTCATGGCTGTGTCAATTACCAGTCTGATATCATTTTACAAAGACCTTACACCTTTGTCACTGTTGTGGTTATTTTCTGAAAAAGACAGAAAAACAAAAAGGCATATTAATGTACTTGTTCTGAGTTCAGAGAGCACTGCTGTTAAAATGTAATATTTTTTTAGAGAAAACTCATCTTCAGGATGTTATGGTTCCCCTTTGAGGATCTTTCTTGTAGCTGCTGCGATCCTTGTTTGAGTCGTTCATATGTTCGATGAAAAAGATCATAAATCTATCATTTTCAAATATAGTAACTTTAAGAAATTGTGAATCGTTTTTTAATTTACATTAACTCACCTTTGCAATGTTGTGGTTGTTAGAGTGTTAGGTTTCTGACTACAGAGAATAACATATTTACAAAATAATATTTCTTAATAAAAAAAGGCAGTCCGTGCAGAAAACTATTGTGGTTTCTTGATTCAAGCCTGCCTCTGAATCCCAAATCACAAACCATTCTTTGGAGTAACGTTTCTGATAGAGAGAGACAGAAAACAAACACGAGAGGCCAGACTTTAAGGTAAAGAGACAGTTTCAAGATTTATATTTCAGATATTATCAGCACATCTGATGTGTATTAAACAGAACCTAAATAAAAGAAATAAAATGCACCCAGTTTAAAGACAATGTTTGAGTTTAATGATGAACTCAAAAAATGTAAAACAAAGTATAATAATAATAAATGTTATTTATATAGCGCTTTTCTACAACTCAGACGCTTTACAGTATGAGGGAGGGGAGACAAACAAGGACAGGCAAACAAATACATATGGTAAACTAAAATAAACAGAAAAGTCAGTCAAGAGGAAGTTGATTGAGGGGGGGGGGGGGCTTACAGAGTTGAAAAGATGTGTATGAAACATGTGTTTACATGTGAAAAGACACTATTTTTCTGCCACCTCTTTTATGAGAGGACGTTGGAAGTTCACTAGTGCGCAACATACCTGCACCAGTTTATCTGCGAAGGGCCTCAGGTGAGATGGAATGAACTTTAGGATCCTAAATTCTTTCAAACGAGCATTTGCTCTCTCGACGTGAATCCTATTTTGTGCGATAAGCTTTGTAGCCTGTGCTTCGCTGTGTGTCTGCTGGCCATGACAGAGGAATGGGGGACAGCGACTCCTTCAGGAAGAAAAGTTCTGGATTAAGAATCCCTCATCAGCCAATATCATATCTCCAGGTTTGAAATGCTGAAGAACACCAGAATCCCGTACTATCTCTTTGTCACTTGTTGATCCTGGGTATAGTTTGCTGCAGTATGTGATCACAGCATGTGGTGCTACCCCCAGCAGCAGTTTGAAGGAGTGCATGCCACGGTAAGCAGAGTAGGTCTCTTTCTGGATATCCATTTGCTTGGGGATAGCAATGTTGATGTCCGTACAATCCACTATCATTCTGCAGTTCTGGATGTGCCGAAATGAAGAAGGCAAGCTGGTTTTATTCTTCTCCCGGCTGGGAACAGTACTCATTATGTCCTTAAAAAGTAATTTCTGGAGAACCTCTATAAATGTTACAATCACATTTCTGACAGTGCTTTCATCGCAGTGAAAGAGTGCAGCCAGATGAAGGTGTGTGTAATTATGACGCAGTTTCATGAGGGTCATGAAAACTTGGTCTTCAAGACTCAGTGCTTTGGGGAACCGACCTTCTGGGTATGTAATGGAACCCTCAAAACGAGCAACATACTCACACACAGCACTGAATGTGTCTCTATCTGGCAATCCTGTCTCCATCCGAAGAACCTTTTCACTCAGCTGAGAGGCAGAATACTTGTCACGGCAGTAACTCTGCTTTGCCTTGGACTCCTCTAGCTGGATCTCTGCATTATGTGTCTTTGCTGAGATTGAAGTTTTTCTTCTACCGTGGTCGCTTGCTCCTCGGCATTCTCAGATAGTGGTTGAGGATCTTCATTAGCAGCCGCCTGTGTTGATGGACCTGCTTCCTCCTCAGTCATTAGACACGCAGCTTCTTCCTCCATTCCATCACTTATCCCTCTCAGACAGTAGGAATGCTCTTCTACATTCTGTGCTTTAAAGGAAACAGGCCTTTTTCTCTTTTGTAAAGGAAAATGACAGCTGCAGATGCGGGAACAGGCATTGGGCTTCCTGTCAGCTCGTCTGTTGGGAAGATATCAAATATTAGTTTCATGGAAGTCACACCGTCACATATAAGAGCATTAAGACATACAGTACATAGGCTAAAACAAAACATCTAAAGATATAACCTTGCACTTTGTCTCGTGAACATTTTGACATTTTTATAGATGAAAATTGAACTAAAGGAATAAATGGTAGATTAATCCATATTGAAAATAGGTGTCAGCTGCTACACTAATTATAATAGTTATATTTCTTAATTAATTAAGATAAGATATTACTGTATTGATCCCAATTTAGGAAATGTTTGTGTTGCAGCAGCATAACAAGAAAAACAAAATATAAGTTATTATATATACAAAAGTATGTGAGGGATGGAATATTAAATTGAATATAAATGTAAAATGTACATGTGATGTTACGTCCAAGAGAAGCTATGGAGCAGAGAGTTCTCTGCCAGACAGGTGATTTGTTATTAGTTCAATACATGCCCGGCGCCGTGGGACCCTCCCATTTGACATTCCTGCCCTCCCCCAATAAACACGTTTTTTATTATTTATAAAAATTAAAAAATATATATATTTTATTTTTTTAATTATAAATAAACTGTGAACTTTTATGCTACGATGTATGTGATGTCAGAACAAAACAAAAATCGCAGGCTACGTCAAATAAATGCATGTGTCTGTTGTGATTTGTGATTCGTCCCCATTTAGACCAATCACAGCGTCACACTCTGCCGCCTATTCTGGATTTGTTTATTGTGCATTCTGTAGACTCCCATTTCTGTTTGAATTACAAAATGGACATCAGAAATTTGCTTAAAAGGTCTAAGGATTTATTAAAACGAAATAGCGATGAAAGAACTGCAGCCGATGCAGCTGCTGGCGACCCTGCACCTGCCGTTGCAGCAGCACGCCTTAATGTCACAAGCTTGACCTCGGCAAACCCCGGGGCTGAGTTAGCGATGATCTTGGTGTTAATAAACCCAACCAGGTGAAACTGGATCGTTATCCAGGGAGATTGTTTTCAGGAAAGAAGCGCATTTTTGCCACCGCATGGTACAACAGACCATGGCTTGAAGATTCGTTAAAAGCAGACGCAGCCTTTTGTTTCCCCTGTAGACAGTTTAAAGTCAATACGTCTTCATCTGATGAGGCTTTTACTGTCAAAGGTTTTTGCGACTGGAAACACGCATTACAGACTGATAAAGGACTGCTAAGGCATGCCGCATCAAAAGAACACATTTCATGTGAGAGTTTGTGGAGAGAGAGAGAGAGACAGATACGCGAGGAAACAAATAAGGAAATGAGTACTTTGGTGCAGATCAGCTGCACGGAGCCGTTATTACGTGTCAGCTGTTGTTGATATTATAGCTTTTTTAGCTGTCAACCAACTCCCTCTCAGAGGTGACTCGATTCACTCCACAGCATGTCCGAGTGCAGTGCATAGGAACATAAACCATGCCCAAGGCGGGCTAAACAGTTCATCGTCTCCGTCTCTACTATTTCTCTCCGAGTGCAACGATGAGGAAGCTGCCATCCTTAACCAGTGTGCCTTGCTCGTGGTTCACAGTGTCTGTGCTGCCACGCACACAATGTTTCAAAGTGGTTGCTATGTTGCCCTTTATTTGTGTATGTTTGCGATAAGTGTGCGTCTTTACGCAACGCTGTTGGCCTTGCTGTTTGATATATATTGTGCCGCAGGCCCGCAGCACGTGACGGTTTTGTGTGCCCTCCCATGAAAATCATATGCCCTCCCTTTAGATTTGTTCTGGCGCCGGGTCTGGTTCAATATGTCAAACTGATTTCCCTGACTACAATCTTTAGTTACATGGTGAAACGTTATGCTGCTTTTACTAATTAAACTTATCATATAAGCGACACAGGTTTTTAATAGGATTTATTCATTAGGCTTGTTTGAGACAAGCGAGACCGACGCAGACCTGCGCAATTGCGATCAACGTCTTGCTAGTGCGTTGCATGATGGTTAGTCATTTTGTCCGACTTGCTCTGGAGTCCCGCCTACATGAGACGTTGAAATCTCGCGTGACAAAGACGCCCGCGAGAGCGAGGCGCGGCGAGGCGGCGCAGTTCCTCTCCACGGGCTGCGGAAGCGAAATGCTTGATGGGAAACGACTCGCTGGTATCTCGAGCTGAGCGCTCATTGGTGGGTTTTACCACGTGCTGCTGATGAAACTCTCCAATTGGCTCGGCTAAAGTTTGTTGTTGTTTTGTGTCAGTTTTACGTCGCCACATCCATTCCCATTTTTCATCATTGTTCCACAAAGTTTATCATCATGAAATTAATATCCATATATTTTATACTATACTTGCACTGCTTACCGTTTTCATACGTTATATATCTTAGCATATTCATACACACTGTTCATACTGCTCACAGGCTGATATCTAGTGTATTCATACACACTGTTCATACTGCTCACAGGCTGATATCTAGTGTATTCATACACACTGTTCATACTGCTCACAGGCTGATATCTAGTGTATTCATACACACTGTTCATACTGCTCTCAGGCTGATATCTAGTGTATTCATACACACTGTTCATACTGCTCACAGGCTGATATCTAGTGTATTAATACACACTGTTCATACTGCTCACAGGCTGATATCTAGTGTATTCATACACACTGTTCATACTGCTCACAGGCTGCTATCTAGTGTATTCATACACACTGTTCATACTGCTCACAGGCTGATATCTAGTGTATTCATACACACTGTTCATACTGCTCTCAGGCTGATATCTAGTGTATTCATACACACTGTTCATACTGCTCTCAGGCTGATATCTAGTGTATTCATACACACTGTTCATACTGCTCTCAGGCTGATATCTAGTGTATTCATACACACTGTTCATACTGCTGACAGGCTGATATCTAGTGTATTCATACACACTGTTCATACTGCTCACAGGCTGATATCTAGTGTATTCATACACACTGTTCATACTGCTCACAGGCTGATATCTAGTGTATTCATACACACTGTTCATACTGCTCTCAGGCTGCTATCTAGTGTATTAATACACACTGTTCATACTGCTCACAGGCTGATATCTAGTGTATTCATACACACTGTTCATACTGCTCACAGGCTGATATCTAGTGTATTCATACACACTGTTCATACTGCTCTCAGGCTGCTATCTAGTGTATTAATACACACTGTTCATACTGCTCACAGGCTGCTATCTAGTGTATTCATACACACTGTTCATACTGCTCTCAGGCTGCTATCTAGTGTATTAATACACACTGTTCATACTGCTCACAGGCTGATATCTAGTGTATTCATACACACTGTTCATACTGCTGACAGGCTGATATCTAGTGTATTCATACACACTGTTCATACTGCTCACAGGCTGATATCTAGTGTATTCATACACACTGTTCATACTGCTCACAGGCTGATATCTAGTGTATTCATACACACTGTTCATACTGCTCACAGGCTGATATCTAGTGTATTCATACACACTGTTCATACTGCTCACAGGCTGATATCTAGTGTATTAATACACACTGTTCATACTGCTCTCAGGCTGCTATCTAGTGTATTCATACACACTGTTCATACTGCTCTCAGGCTGCTATCTAGTGTATTAATACACACTGTTCATACTGCTCACAGGCTGCTATCTAGTGTATTAATACACACTGTTCATACTGCTCACAGGCTGCTATCTAGTGTATTCATACCCCTCACTGTTTATTCATCATTCAATTCATTCTATATTTTATTCTGTAGATTGTGTACATTACTTTTCACTGCTTGTTGCACCTGGTTAGAAGCTAAACTGCATTTCGTTGTCTCAGTACCTGTAATATGTGCAATAACAATAAAGTTGAATCTAATCTTGAGCAGGAACAAATGTATTTACTTTGTACATATCTGACATTAACGATTAACACATGTGTGCATTCTTTATAAATGCAAACAGAGTCAAGCCGACTCCGGAGGTGGCGGTATGCACCTTCAAGCTGTTTGCAATCCGCCAAAAAACCGAGAGAAGAAGAAGAAGAAGACGAAGCCGACTCCGAGCTGTCCGACTTCAGGCGGCGGGGCTGCGATCGGCCACGGCCACGGCCACGGCCACCCCCAGCTGAATCCTGGCCACCCTATTGGCCACCCTCACCACGGGGGCCCAAACTATTTTAGAACATTAAGAACAAAATGTTTAAGTAACCTTTCATCATTCATCAAGAATTAACATTAATAGGACGTTATATCGATAATGTACTCACTAAACTTACAATTCATTTAACTTATTTTATTCCAAAAGGTAATTATCCAAAGCCTCTGTACACCCCCTTCTATTTACATGTAATGGTTTGGTCCTGCCTCCAAACGCGGTGCAGCACCGCCGGCACTTTCTAGCAGAGAGTGAGAGCATGTGAGGAGGAGGGATGCTAGTACTTACGTGTGTGCCATGTCTCAACGACTCACAAAGTCAGGCTTTCAAAAGAGAAAAGAAAGGACAGAAAGAGAGAGGGACTAAAGGGCGACAGGATGTCACACAGTTTTTCAAAGAAAAGGTGGGTGTGGTCCATGAGTGGTGGAAATGTGTCTGTTTGCTAAGCTTAGTCCATTGTAAATAATAATTGTTATGTTTACTAAGCTGACATTAAGTACTGTTAATATCTATACAGGTTTTTAATTTCACTGCTCTTTTAGCTGACATTTAGTAAATGCAGGTACATTTTTAGCAGCTATTCACTAAATCAGTTGTCCCTCCCCTGGTGCCAGGACCAACAGATCCATCTCTAGGCTCAGCAGCCCTGTCCCCCCATAAGTGTTATATTTTCACAGCTCAGTGTCAGTAAATATTGTGCGGTTAGTATTGGACTACAAGATAGATGCAAGCCTGTACAGGTAGAGTTATTTAAAGCATGAATGAGTGGGTTGGGTTCTGGAGGTGTGGTTACAGTAAGTGTGCTTGGTTGGCGTGGCCTGAGCCTGGTGGTGGGGCCTATAACACATTGACTACCCAATAGCATCGTGAGGCTGAACAGAAGGACCTGTTAACTATGTAAATGTAGTCTTTTAAAAAACCAAAACATTTACTGACTTTTTTAGGATAGCTTAAAGTAATGTTGTAAAATTACAACCGGAGGCCTTACAGGGTTAAGGGCTATTGTTTATTGTTATTTACTTTAAGATGTTTATTCTTAACCAATCATTTAATTTAAAAACTCTTATTTAAATGTGTGTGTGTCTCTGTATTCCTGATGATACACTGAGAGAATGAGCTCATCGGGCTGCTGATCATCATAAGCTAAACAGTCTGTATATTGCACTACATTTGTATAATGTAAGCTTCGTTGATACTTTGCCTGCGGGAATACGGAAAACATAGTTAGATATACTGAATATTATTTGATCTATTCCACCACATAATCCCAAATAATGAAGAGGTGTGTTTTAGGTGCCTTAAATAACCCCTTGTTTTCTAGTGAGATGTATTTTTATGTTCATATAATAGTGATTTTAATGGTTCCCTCCTGGCCACCCCACTGAAAATGTCCTGGCTCCGCCACTGCTCATGGCACGAATCCAGACTCTCCTTTGGAAAACATTGTCCGGGAAACGATAGAACGAGCACGTTTCATCCGAAGACCTGGCTGTGGCTGCAACCCGGAGCAAAGCAACAAACCATTGCGTAGCCAACTAGTAGCGCTAGCTTTAGCTAACGTTAGCTAACGTTAAAGGAACTACAGCAGGGTCGCTGCTTCAACGTCACGCCGACTTAAGATCCATATTCAAACATACAGATAGATGGAACGAGTTGAAGCGTTTGTTTGAACACTTTGCAGGAGGCAGGGACTTGCTTTCAAGCTGAACAGAAACTAACTTAGGAGTGTTTACGTGTTCGGCGTAATGACGTACAACGACCTCCACGACTTCTGTAGTCCTATTCAGCCACTTGGTAACAACCATCGTTTTTCAGACACGTCAACTCTTCAGAAATCACCAGCGGGGTCACTGCTGATGGATTTAATGTCCTAGAACAAAACGTGATCCGTCTCTTCAACTTGTGTCAAACACAGACCTTATTTGGAGCTATTTTCCAAAATCCTATGAGAAATTGCATTGCTTTTTATCGAAGGAACCGGACGTGGTAAAAATGCTAACTTTCTTCCGGGTTTTAGGACGCGGCGTCACTGCGGTTCTCTATTGAGGAATTGTCCGGGGCTACAGAAAAGCGCCACTGATGCTGACTCTGTTCTTCTCTCGACTGATTTCTAGACACATCGGTGTATTATGTGCCGGGTAAAACGTCCGATGGTCAAATGTTCTGAGATGCAAACACAGATGAAATCTACCCTGATCTATAAATCACTTTCATACTTCCTTCAGCTGCATGGAGTCACGCTCAGGAAGGATGCACCTGGATCTGCATGCTTTCAGTTAAGCACAAATAATGCAATGCAAACAGTGGATGGATATTTCTATATGATATATAAGTGGGCCGTGGATGTGCGCAGAATGTACTTTGTTATACTTAGCAGGGTCCATTGAATGCATGCATGTCCTTACTTGAACTAAAAGGAAGGGAAACATGCTATTCATAGGCTATTGTGCAAGAGTGTGAGCATGAGTGACTCCATGTAGTCCATAGCGTGAATGAGTTTGAGCCCTGAAGCTAAGCACTTCAGAAGAAAGCTCAAACATGAGGAGCATGTAAGAAGAAGAAGACTTTTGACTTTTGCAAAAACACTTTATTTACATACGATCAATTATACATTCGATCAATAAAGTGCTTAATTGTGCAATACAATAAACGAATCACTTAACATAATACATTAAAACCTATGTCTTAAAAACTTGTGCAAAGTGCAAATCCTCATCCACCACAGAACACACAATGTCATCATAACACCAACGCTGTTTAAAAGCGTCCAAGTCTCCAATATGTTTATAAAAACGATGCTCCAGCCAGAGTCTGGCTCTGATGCTCCAGCCAGAGTCTGGCTCTGATGGTCCAGCCAGAGTCTGGCTCTGATGGTCCAGCCAGAGTCTGGCTCTGATGGTCCAGCCAGAGTCTGGCTCTGATGGTCCAGCCAGAGTCTGGCTCTGATGCTCCAGCCAGAGTCTGGCTCTGATGGTCCAGCCAGAGTCTGGCTCTGATGGTCCAGCCAGAGTCTGGCTCTGATGGTCCAGCCAGAGTCTGGCTCTGATGCTCCAGCCAGAGTCTGGCTCTGATGTTACACAGCGAGATCGCTTTTGCCTCTTCCCCTTTCTTATTTTCAACCCTGTTTTTCCTACTTAAATAAATGGCTATTTTTGCTTCGCCAGAGAGGTAATTCAGGAGCTGCCACTTTTCCTTGTTTGTCTTTTTATATGGAGCCCCCATGATAAAAACACTCTCTGTAAAAGCTATACTAAAAAGACTAAAAACCAATGTTAAAAGAGAGAAGAAACCCGTGAGTCTCTTGCACTCTGTAAAAACATGGAAAACAGTCTCTCTAAAACCACAAAATGGACACTTGTTAAAAACAGCAGGATTAATAATGGAGATAAAAGAATTACAGGCGATAGCACCGTGTAAAATTCTCCACTGGAGGTCGGCAGTACGTTTTTTTATGGGAGGTTTGTATAAAACCCTCCACTGTGGGCCTGGTCCGCCTCCTGCACCCAGTCTGGTGCTCCACACAGTGGAGGCCCTGTCCTTCAGTGCATTTTTATTGGTCGTCTTTACAATGTTCATGTATATTGTTTTCTTGTCCACTGTGTGGATGGTCATTTGTCCTTGGTTTGCGACCTTGAGCAGGGGGCCGGTCAGTTCTCCGAGCCCTGGGCTCAGGTAGATCTCCGGGAAAGGGTCTGCTGGGTCCGGCTTGGCTCTTCCCTGTCCGTAGCTCCTTAAAAGTCTTTTGTCATCAGGGGAGAGGATCTGGCTCCAGAGTTGTAGGATCCTCTCGGCCACCCGGACAGAGTGCAGACCCAGCAGAGAGCCCAAGGCCCGGGCATCGCTCAGCTCCGGCCCCACTGCATCCACCAGCTGCTGAAGGCACAGGGTCTTGGATCGGCACAGCGCCACCGTCAGGCCGGGTGTTTCACTGCTGCTGACGTCCAACCTAGCTTTGTGAATCAGAGGCTCTTTCAACAACCAGTACAGAGAGTCAGTCTTTGGACACCTTTTATGGTTAAAAAGGGCCCAAGATTTAAAAACACCCTGATAAAAAGGAGGTAGCCCACTTAACTTTAAAATGTTTAAATCAGTTAAAAACAGAGCAGCATCCAGCCCCAGGTTACTCACGCGTCGGAGAATGCAGCTGCTCACATCTCTCCACACCAAATCAGCCGGGCCGGTCAGATACCTCTGTAAAAACTGTATCCTAAACGTGGCTGTTCGGCTGGCCAGGTGGATAAGGCCCTGTCCCCCCTCCTCTCTAGATAAAAACAGCACCCCCTGTGGCACCCAGTGTAGACCCTCCCAAACGAAATCTACCAACTTCTTTTGTATTTGGGCTAGTACGCCTGAGGGAGGGTCCACACAGGTAAGACGGTGCCACAGTTGGGATGCCACAAGGTTGTTTAAAACCAACACTCTACCTTTAAAAGACATCTGAGGGAGAAGCCACCTCCACTTGGACAGCTTTCCCTCTATCTTTCCTATGACGTCCTCCCAGTTCCTCAGGACTATGCTTTTATTACCCAGGAACACACCCAGGTACTTTAGCCCATCTTTCTTCCATACCATGTTCTGGGGAAGAACTGGGAGACCGCCACTCCACTCACCGACAGCGAGGGCCTCACTTTTCCTCCAATTCACCCTCGCTGCCGATGCTGAACTAAAATCCCTCACGATGTTAACTAAAATGTCTGTATCTTTTTGGTCTCTAATAAAAACAATGATGTCATCTGCATATGCTGATAAAAACATGCCTCCACCAAAACCAGGTAAAAACAGCCCTTGCAGCTTGGAGCGTATTTTGTTGAGGAGGGGTTCTAGGGAGAGTGCATAGAGCATGCCAGACAGAGCGCAGACCTGTCGGACCCCTCTACACACTCTAAAAGGAGCACACAGCCCACCATTGAACTTCAGCACACTCTCAATCTTATTGTACAACACCTTGATCTTGGCTATAAAACCAGCGCTGAACCCAAACTTCTCCATTACTTTCCAGAGGAAGCTGTGCTCAACGCGGTCGAAAGCCTTTTCCTGATCTAGAGAAATCAGACCAGTATTAATGCCCAATGAGCTGGAGACCTCCAAAACATCTCGAATTAGGTGGACATTGTCCACCATGGACCTGCCGGGCACACAGTATGTCTGGTCCCGGTGGATGACCTGCTCCACAGCCCTCCCCAGCCTGGTGGCCAAAGCCTTGGACAGAAGTTTGTAATCCACACACAGCAGAGACACAGGGCGCCAGTTTTTGATGTCCTGCAGGTTTCCTTTTTTTGGTAGCAGCGTGATCACCGCTCTCCTGCAGGACATCGGCATCGAGCCAGAGGCCAGACTTTCATTAAAAACGTCTAAAAGGTCATGTGACAAGACGTCCCAGTAGACTTTATAAAACTCTACGGAGAGGCCATCGATACCAGGAGCCCGCCGTCCCTGCATGCCTTGCAGGGCGGTCTGCAGCTCCTGGATCGTTAACGGCCCTTCGAGCTGTGAGTTGGTCTCCTCGGAGACCTGAGGTAGTTCGTTGCAGAACCCCTCGGACAGAGTTTCCCCCTCCTCATACTCGCTTGTGTAGAGGGTGGAATAAAAACTCACAGCTCGCCTCCTGATCTGGCTTGGCTCTGTTATTTCTTGCCCTGTGTCTGACAGCAGTGAGTGGATCACTCGCCTCTGCCCATTCTTTTTCTCCAGGCCGAAGAAGAAGCTAGTGGGAGCATCCATCTCGTTGGTGTTGAGGAACCGGGACCTGACTAGTGCACCCTGAACTTTAACGTCCAGCAGGTTGGCTAAAGCCATTTTTTTCTCTTTGAGGATTTCAATATATCCTCGATCTCCTGTGGTCTCACTTATTGTTTCTAGTTCCACGATATCACTCTCCAGGTCTTTCATAGATCTAATGATGTCTTGTGTGACATTGAGGGTGTGCTGTTGGCAGAGCAATCTTATCTGAGTCTTACCATGGTCCCACCACTGCCTAAGGCTGCTAACATCTCCCTTCCTCTGCCTAAAAACACTCCAGAAATAAATAAGGGCCTCTTTAAAATGTTTATCAAATGTTAAAACCAAGTTAAAATGCCAATATGCACTTCTGGGTAAAACATTTCTAATAAAAACATCACATAAAAGCAAAGAGTGATCCGTAAAACCAGCAGGTGATATGCTGCACATTTTAAAAGTGTTAAAATGATGCTTGAAACAATAAAAACGATGTAGTCTAGCTGATGAGATTCTATTCTCTCTGATGTGGGACCAGGTGTGCTGCCTGTTGTCTGCGTGCATCCTTCTCCATACATCCACCAGGCCGTGGGACCAGCTGCCTCAGAGCATGCTGGGATGCTGGATGCGGCTCTGCATAGTTGCGATCTAAAGATGCATTTTCTGTACAATTAAAATCCCCACCCAAGAATAAAAAATCCTCCGTGGCACACCCGTTTAAAACATCATTAACTTTGAGTAAAAACAGCTTCCTCTCTGTACCGTTTGTTGGAGCATACACATTTATAAAAACAGCTGTAAAAAGGTCAAACCGTGCTTTTATTAAAAGCAACCTCCCATTGATAAAGTGCTCGACCTCCAGAGAGACAGGACTAAAAGACTTGGAGAGGAGGAAGCCCACCCCCCCACTAAGAGAGGTGTTGTGGCTTAAAACGACTTCCCCCTCCCACTCCTTCCTCCAGTCCGTCTCATTAAAAACGTCGCTGTGCGTCTCTTGTAAAAAGAGGACATCGATATGTTTTATTTTTGCAGTCTGAAATATTAAAGCCCTCTTTCTTTCCTCTCTGGCTCCATTTACATTTAAACTTCCCACTCTAAAAGTATCCATTGCGAGTGAGATGTTAAAAGCAAAAATAAAAACAAATAAATTAAACACAGACATTGAGGTTTTTAAAATCAACGCTGCCCATTTGTTTCCTTACTTTGGTAACAATTCTTTTTAGTCTGTATATTTCCAGCTCATCCGACAGACTGCTCTCTCCGGCTCATGAGTTCTTGCTGAGGCACAAAAAACACACAAATCTGGGAAATATTCTTCTATGATTACGTTATGTTGGTTTTTTGTCTGCACCAGGTAATTTTTTATCATTTCAGCTGAGTACATTTTTTGTTGTTGGCTACTGCTCAAAAAACCTGGCACAATCGCTGCTGTCAGACACACAATCATCCCAACTCTCATCCGCCTGTTCTTGCTCTCTTTCGTCCTTTCCCTCACTCACTACTTTACTGTTTTTTGCAACGGTTGGTACATCCTTTTTATTTCTCCTGCGTTTAGTAGCAGTCTTTTTTTTATTTATAATTTCTGTTGCCACCTCCTCTTCCTCCATCTCAGCAACCTCCGCCTGCTCACCCCATGTTTTCTTCTCCTCTCTTGTTTTGTCCAAATGTGTTTCCCTATCTATATCCTCCTCCTGTGTTTTACTGACTTCACCTGTCCCTACATTTCTTTTTCCAAATCACCTTGTGGTTCATTGATTATTCCAGGTTTTTTTTCACCATTTGTATTTGTTTTTTATCGTTTTTTCTCCCATCCCCCTTTTCTTCTGCTTCACTACAAAACCACCACCTCATTTTCCTGGACATAATCACCCACACCCTGTGCAACACCACCGCACCGCAAGTCGGGCACAGCAGCAGAACCGCGCTGTATAGCGCGCCCTCGCCCGCTCCGCGTCCGAGACGGCACATCGCGCGCCACCGCCGACTGCTCAGGAGCAGCGCTGCCGTCAGCAGCAGCGGCCGCCTCCGGAGGGGGGCCCACCACCACCGTAGCGGCCGCCGCCGTGGGTGACACCCCTCCCTCAGCAGCAGCCACCTGCTGCTCCATTTCAACCGGCGCACCGGCCGCCGGCGCGGCAATCCGCCTCGGTGCAGCCACGGGCGGCCTCAGCGCAACGGACAGCCCTGGCACAGCCGGCGGCCCCGGCGCGGCCGCGGGTGGTCCCGGCGCAGCGGTGGACGACTCCGCCGCTGGCGCGTTGGACGGCCCAGCCTGTGGGTCATCCGGACCAGGCGGAGCCGGATCCCCGCGCCTCGGACAGGCATTCATGGTGTGCCCCTCCTCCCCGCAACCAAAACACTTCATAATGATGTTGCAAAAATCACATAGTCATAATCATCTACTTTAACGTAAAAACGGAGGTTAAGCTCCGCATTCCGATTGTTCAGTATCATATACACTTGTCTGCGGTGAGACACTAGTGTTTCAGTAACTGAGACTTACATCCAGACAGCATCTTTTTTACGGGAGAAACAAGTTTCCCGTGTCTGGAAAGTTCTCTACTGAGGAACTCATCAGTTATGAAGGGAGGGACATTAGACAGTACAACTTTGGTTGCGGGAAGCATCAGCGGCTGTAC
This sequence comes from Pogonophryne albipinna, assembly GCA_028583405.1. Taxonomy (NCBI): domain Eukaryota; kingdom Metazoa; phylum Chordata; class Actinopteri; order Perciformes; family Artedidraconidae; genus Pogonophryne; species Pogonophryne albipinna. The sequence goes on from CM053252.1 coordinate 3,061,812, forward strand.
CTGAACAAACATTTCCCTCACCACGATGCCCGTCTCGATGACGCGGTTCACCTTCTCCACCTGATCCAGAAAGATCACCACCGCGCTGTTCATCCGCGCCAGGGACTTAATGCTGCTGTGCCCGACCTTCTCTCCCACAGCCAGCCCGATCTCCTCCACAGTGCATGGGAAGCCGGCTGAGATTTTAATGCCGTGCTTCCGCGTGAGTTTTGCAAACTCCCCATTTACCATGGCGTCCGCCGGCCGGTGTTGCAGTATAACTTGAGTCATGACAACTGGCGACATTCTATTATTTTCGTCATAGGAATCCGGGGCGTGTACATTGAGGACCCATTGTTGACTTACCATGTCGATCGCCTCGTTTGTCGTTTACGTTCATCTTTTGCTATATCTGCCTTCCTAAGATCACTTTGATGCACATTCAGTACTCGTATGTGAGGTTGTGGGTGAGAGGTGGATATCGTGACGCTTACAGGGAGGTATCGAACATTACAAAGTAGGTGACTGTGTGGATGCCTGTTCAAAATATTGCAAACTTGAATAAATCATTTAAATTATATATTTGTGTCCGACTTTCATTTGTACATCGTTCTTAATGTGATGTATAGTAGCTTTGATAGCTGTCCATACCTTCAGACAGCCTAAAAGTAAAACACAAGTCGTTTATTCACAGCCCGAACGCTCATCGAGATGACTGGATCACTCATGACAAGTTGTGATCAGCTCCGATTAAATTGTGATATCAATTCTGTACCTATTCTCCAGGGAGCACGTTTTTTTAATGAAATACCTGTTTCCCTCTAATCACAACAAGACTACACTGTGCAGGAAAAACAATTACATACATGAAAATAACCTTGATGCATGGGAATGAAACACACAAACTATCTTCCGTGGCTATACTGATATGTCACAGTAACGGTCAACTTTTAACCCGAAATTAAATGGTGTTTTGTTTTTTAACCATTTACCAACATCGCAAGACATTCTGACACCAGAGAAATTGTGCGGGTAGATTAGTAAACCTGGTGTTTACCCTTCAGGCTCATCAAGATCCAGGCTGTCGGATGTTCTTTTCCCCATGACCGCCTCGCTGCACAAATATCCCGCTTATTACACGGCCATACTAAACAAACAGAGCCCATTCCGTGTTCCTGTTAGTGTTCACTTCCTCTCTGCCTTCTTCTGGTGATTTATCTGACGTTCAGCGCTCTGTCTTTTAACCTCTTTTGCTTTCTCTTTCTTGATCCTCCTTAGCAACCTTCATTGTAGTCATCGACAGTGGTCTGTACTGCTGTATTAACAACGTGTCACATGTTCAATGAATCAGAATGGAGTATTCAACTAAGCCGTGTAATAAAAGTTGTGAGTAGCCTTAATGGCCTACACAGTTGTTATGCTATACCACATTGTCCATCACTGGATGTATAATGAGCTGCACTAAACTACATTTTTAGCATTTAAAATACTTAGCCATTCTTTTAAGGTTATTTTGGTAAAGTAACTCAAAAGTAGGCTAATATAAAGTAGTGGAAGTCATTACATTTCAGAGACAGTAATATTGTAATGTAACGTAGCCTATTACTTAAAAAAGACAGTAATAAGTAATGTACTGTATTACATTTTGGAAGTAACTTGCCCAACACTGCAGATGATCCAGTCATCTCGATGCTGCTTTCGGGCTGTGAATAAACAACTTGTGTTTTGCTTTTAGGCTGTCTGAAGGTATGGACAGCTATCAAAGCTACTATACATCACATTAAGAACGATGTACACATGTTTTATATGTATTCAACTTGTGCCCCGCTGGACTTACGTTTCTGTGGTTGACCGCAGGCATGAAAATCACTCACCTTTCGGCGAAATTCGCCGTTTTGAATCCAAAATAGGTCGTTTGTGTGATTCATGTAGATCTGCAATAAAAATATTTTTGGGGTATGGGGGGGTCTGGGACCCGGAGTAATCTGCGGCCGCGAGCTGTTATGTGCCATCATGATACGCATGGTGTTCTTTTTTTATATATTATAATGCAGCGCGAGCTGTGTGCTCGAGTCTTCCTGCCTGTCGGCTCTGCTGCTCCGCGATGATGGTCTAGCTTCAGCAGCTACATTACCTACGGCCGGGTGCGTTCGTTAATATTAACTGTGCGGTCCGGAGTCACTGTGGCACAGACTGGACCGCTGGTGAACAGCTGTTAGAACGGGCCGTTCAGGTGTTCAGAGCAGAGCTCACTGTCGGAGCGGCAGAGCGTGATGTGAACTGAAAAGTTTTTCTGTCGCAATATTATCGTTGAGCTGGCTAACTAGCATACATTGTCACTCTCTGCTAACGTTAGCTTTAGCCTTAGTTTTCTAATAGTTTTTTTTTCATAGGCTATAAACGGAGGTGGTATAAGTATAGATATTGTACTTGAGTAAAAGTAGAAGCACTCAGATCTTGTACTAGAGTAAAAGTAGAAATACTCAGATCTTGTACTTGAGTAAAAGTAGAAGTCCTCAGATCTTGTACTTGATTAAAAGCAGAAATACTCAGATCTTGTACTTGAGTAAAAGTAGAAGTACTCAGGTCTTGTACTTGAGTAAAAGTACCAGAGTGTAGGAATACTCTGTTAGTAAAAGTACTTAATTCAAAATGTTCCTCAAGTAAAAGTAGAAAAGTATTCTCATCAAAATATAGTGAAAGTAGCGACAGTAAAAGTAGTCGTTGTGCAGATTGGTCCATTTCAGAATAATATATATGATATGTTTTATAATGATTGATCATGAAAGTGTTCTCAAAGCTGGTGCAGCTAGTTTGAATGACTTTGTAGACTGCAGGGTAGCTTGTGAATTTACTCCAGGTGGAACTAAAGTCTGATTTAACACTTGGTTAGATTTCACATCATTCATCCACATCTGTAAAGTAACTAAAGGTATTAATACATGTAGTGGAGTCAAAGTACACCATTTACCTCTGAACTGTAGAGGAGAAGAAGAACAAAGTAGCAAAACATTGAAATACTTAAATAAAGTACAAGTATCTCAAAATTGTACCCAAGTATAGTACTTGAGTTTATGAATTTAGTTACTTTACACCAGATGCCATAAAGATAGAAAGACTAAGCTTTGCACAGAGGCATGACAATAGATTTTCAAAATGCTCAACAGTGCTGCCAAAATTATAAAATGACTGCTACACAATTAAAATAAATGCTTTTATATATTTCTATTAGATGTGACTCTTTAGCGTTTCTGTTATTATTACCACTGCTGCTTTAGTTGTTTTGACTGCTAAAATCCTCTGTTATTCCTCATTTTAAAGCCGATATTCCGTGGGGTCGGGGGGCTCGGGTCCTTGTCACCTTTTCCATACCTGATGAGTTTGCATCCCTGATAATACTTAGTAAGGAGGCCATAATATTTTTGACTCATGGCTGAAGTTAAGTTTCTCCAGCTCCCCAGGTTGGCAAAAAAATGCATCTCAAAATGCATCAGATTGATGCTTTAAAATATGGAATATTCAACATTTTCTTCCAGGGGAGCATGCCCCCGGACCCCCCTAGAGGGATAATATCCTTCTCACCTTTTTCACCCCTGACCCGTTTTCATGCCTGTGACCGTTACTGTGACATATCAGTATAGCCACGGAAGATAGTTTGTGTGATTCATTCCCATGCATCAAGGTTATTTTCATGTATGTAATTGTTTTTCCTGCACAGTGTAGAGTCTTGTTGTGATTAGAGGGATACAGGTATTTCATTAAAAAAAACGTGCTCCCTGGAGAATAGCTACAGCATTGATATCACAATTTAATCGGAGCTGATCACAACTTGTCATGTCATCCAGTCATCTCGATGAGCGTTCGGGCTGTGAATAAACAACTTGTGTTTTACTTTTAGGCTGTCTGAAGGTATGGACAGCTATCAAAGCTACTATACATCACATTAAGAACGATGTACAAATGAAAGTCGGACACAAATATATAATTTAAATGATTTATTCAAGTTTGCAATATTTTGAACAGGCATCCACACAGTCACCTACTTTGTAATGTTCGATACCTCCCTGTACGCGTCACGATATCTACCTCTCACCCACAACCTCACATACGAGTACTGAATGTGCATCAAAGTGATCTTAGGAAGGCAGATATAGCAAAAGATGAACGTAAACGACAAACGAGGCGATCGACATGGTAAATCAACAATGGGTCCTCAATGTACACGCCCCGGATTCCTATGACGAAAATAATAGAATGTCGCCAGTTGTCATGACTCAAGTTATACTGCAACACCGGCGAGACACCGGCAGGAGAAGCCCACAAAACACCCCAAAAACACCACCAAAAAGCACGAAAAGTAAAGCAAATCAAACCACCACCGAAAAACTATATTAAATGAACACCCATTACACCAAAATAAACGGAAAATATAACGAAAAAGTCTCCCTTTTCTCTTTCTGTCGCACTCCAAAAACTCCCAGCATGCACCAGAAGAAGAAGAAGAAGAAGAAGAAGAAGAAGAAGAAGAAGAAGAAGAAGAAGAAGAAGAAGAAGAAGAAGGGAGAGTCTGAGCAAAGAGGGTGTTGAGATCTTATCAGAAAAGCCAAAAGAGGAGGAGTGAGGAAGAGGAAGGTGGAGGCGGAGCTCGGTACAAAGATGCTCTTCTTGTCTTTTCTTTCCTGGAGCATTTGTGTAGAGACACGTGATGCAAACGATGTCTCTCTGGAGTCACTGTACTCTCACCTGCGCACCACTCCACTGGAGCATGTTCTGAGGGAGTCGAGATGCAAACATGATGTGAACAGCTCCCTCATTTGGACTTTTGAAAACCCTTCTTTGAAAGACTTTCCCGGGTTTTTGGAAGAAGACTTTAAGAGAGATTTCCCCTCTGACTGCCTGGATTCAAACTCACTTTTAAGGATTTTCTTTTTTTGCACAGAAACGTTAAGTATTTATTGTAAAAGCTTCCTTTGGATTGTCTGAGATTCAAAACCATTTTAAAATATTTTCTGTGACTGTTTTTGTAACAAGACTTTAAATCTTTGCTGAGAAAGCTTCCCCTCAGACTGTCTAGGATTTTTCTGTGACTTTTCTTTGCACACAAACTTCCAAGTATTTACTGCAAAAGCTTCCATCGGATTGTGTGGGATTCAAACCAATGTTTAAGGACTGTTTTTACTATTTTCTCAGATGGTCTGGGGTTCAAACTCTTGCAGGATTACAGGAAGAGCTTCTCTGCTCCGTGGAACTTACAGACATCTCCAGTTTTCAGGATTTGAAGGCGACTCCTGAGGAAACATGGAGGCTGAGTGTCTCTGTGAGCGCGCAGTGTGAGGACGAGGAAGAAGATGATGAAGATGATATTGAAGACCGATGTGATGCCCGTGCCATGCTGAGGGTGGGGTTATCTCTCGTGAGTGTGTCTCTGTGTCTCGTCTGTCTGACCGCGGTGCCGCTGCTGGCCGGGAACTGCTCTAAAGACCTCCTAAAGAAAGTCAAGACCCTCCTAACGAACGCCAAAGAACTGGTGAGAGACTCCATATCTGTCTTATATTACGTAAATCAGAGTTTCATGGCTTTATGCGCATACAGTGAAGATCGGAGGGTCAACAGCCCCAGGCTCCGCCAACAATGCAACATACAAGACATAAAACACATTTAAAGTCCACACATGTTACCTTGCTGTTTCCCTGGGTTTGGAAAATCCTTTCTACATGTTTTAAACAGAAATTGAATCTCAGGTTGAATTTACGGAATACGATTAGGGCCACGTGTGATTTTTTAATATTTTTTATTTGACAATAAGTGTTTTTTTTGTAGTCCTGAGAAAAAAATAGGAATTAAATTCAACTTAAATCTCAGAACAAAAAACAAACAAACACTGAATTAATCTTCATGTTCCAATCATGTTTAGTTACCAAACAATAAATACATGTTGTAATAAATGTTAAATCTATGTCTAGATGTTAGTGTTAAATCTAATGCTTAGTCCAAATGAAAAAGAACGTGACATCAAAACAGCCGGAGAAGTGGTGAGAGACTCCTGCTCCGTCTTTAATGAATCAATCAGAGTTTCATATCTGATCCCGCTGCAGGCTTCATTCAGGATGTGACCAGAGGTGGGCTTTATGTTTGTTCTGAGATCAATGTCTAAATTAAAGGATTCAAGTAAAAAAAGAAATTCTCTGAATTCTGATTTAAATTCTGACTTAAATCTCTGGCCCTAATTTAGTTACAGCCGAAACGTGTTGTCTCTCATGTTCAAATTATGTTTAGCTCCGAGCGACAACATGTGTTTTTTCAAACACATGTTTTAAAAAACATGTTCTAAAAACTCAAAGTATTACATTTAAATATAAAATCATAATCAAAATATTAGATGTTATCTGAATGTTGATTCTCAAAATCAAAGTGTACATGTTACGTCTAAACATTAAATGTAAATGTCAGAATGAAATATTACATTTAAATGTTATATCTTGAGTGTTTTATTTCATATTATTTCTATATATATTTCTGTCCATTCTGATCAAAATGAGCTAAATATAAAAAGAAGTATCAGCGAGATGTGAAACAGAATAGTTGTTTAAAGGTCCATGTTTAGAGCTGTGACATAAAGCTGCTTACACTGAGGCACGAGGAGACACAGAGAGACACAGAGAGAGACAGAGAGACAGAGAGACACAGAGAGACACAGAGACAGAGAGAGACACAGAGAGGCACACAGAGAGACACAGAGGGACACAGAGACACACAGAGACACACAGAGAGACACAGAGAGACACAGAGAGAGACAGAGAGACACAGAGAGACACAGAGAGACACAGAGAGACACAGAGACAGAGAGAGAGACAGAGAGACACAGAGAGACACAGAGACAGAGAGAGACACACAGAGAGACACAGAGAGAGACAGAGAGACACAGAGAGACGCAGAGAGACAGAGGGACACAGAGAGACGCAGAGACAGAGGGACACAGAGAGACGCAGAGAGACACAGAGAGACGCAGAGAGACGCAGAGAGACACAGAGAGACACAGAGAGACACAGAGAAACACAGAGAGACACAGTGAGACACAGAGAGACAGAGAGACACAGAGAGACAGAGACACACAGAGAGACACAGAGAGACACAGAGAGACGCAGAGAGACACAGAGAGACACAGAGGAAGGTCACTCTGCAGGGAAGAAAGAAAGTAATATTAAGACGTACCATTGGCAGTATTCGTAGACTTTATTCAAGTGATGCCACAAAGTGAAAATACTAAAGTCATGCATGGAAAATGTTTCTGAGGTCAAATCATTGCAGTTGAATCAGGAACATTAAGTCTTAAAAGCAACTGTGATCAATATATGAAAGAAGAACGTATTCAAAGAATGGTTTGATGACGTAAAAGAGATCCCGTTTGGTTTTATCTTGTGGACAAAAAGGTTGAAAACATCAAAGAAAGGTGAACAGAGCGTAGAGATGACAGGAAGGATCAAGAACAAGCTGGAGGATTCAAGAGAAGAGGAAACACAGGAACACAAATGTGTTTTAAAAATGAAAATATTAAGCAAAGCATAATGACAACCTATGGAAACAAAACATACGGTTTAAATATGGACAGGCATAAAGTACTTAAAGTATCGCTTGTACAGTAAAATGTGGTTAAAGTACTTAAAGTATCGCTTGTACAGTAAAATGTGGTTAAAGTACTTAAAGTATCGCTTGTACAGTAAATGTAGTTAAAGTACTTAAAGTATCGCTTGTACAGTAAATGTAGTTAAAGTTCTTAAAGTATCGCTTGTACAGTAAATGTAGTTAAAGTTCTTAAAGTATCACTTGTACAGTAAAATGTAACTTAAGTACTTAAAGTAAAAGTATTGATGGCACAGTAACATGTTTTATATCTATGTTTCTGGCTAGTATAATCTGAAGTAATTGATTATATTCTGTGAGATTTAACATATCTTTGTTTTATACAATTTCTATAGATTTATAGATTGTGTGGAATTTCCACATAATTCCAATATTTGGAAAATCCGGCAGTGGCTCAGTCAGTAGGGGCTTGGACTGTGAGCCGTAGGGTCGCCGGTTCAAGTCCCCGAACAGACCTAAATATGGAGTGTGGACTGCTACTTGGAGAGGTCCCAGTTAACCTCCTGCCCTGCCGTGGTGCCCTTGAGCAAGGCACCGGACACCCCCCCACTCCCATTGCTCCCCGGGCGCTGTACAATAGCTGCTCACTGCTCCTGGTACTAGACTCCTGGGGCTAGACTCCTGGTGCTTGACTCCTGGGGCTAGACTCCTGGTACTAGACTCCTGGTTCTAGACTCCTGGGGCTAGACTCCTGGTTCTAGACTCCTGGGGCTAGACTCCTGGTTCTAGACTCCTGGTTCTAGACTCCTGGTGCTAGACTCCTGGTTCTAGACTCCTGGTGCTAGACTCCTAGTTATAGACTCCTGGTGCTAGACTCCTAGTTATAGACTCCTGGTGCTAGACTCCTAGTTATAGACTCCTGGTGCTAGACTCCTGGTGCGATGCTCCTAGTGCTAGACTCCTTGTTATAGACTCCTAGTTATAGCCTCCTGGTGCTAGACTCCTAGTTATATACTCCTGGTGCTAGACTCCTAGTTCTATACTCCTGGTGCTAGACTCCTGGTGCTAGACTCCTAGTTCTAGACTCCTGGTGCTAGACTCCTGGTTCTAGACTCCTGGTGCTAGACTCCTAGTTATAGACTCCTAGTTATAGACTCCTGGTGCTAGACTCCTAGTTCTAGACTCCTGGTGCTAGACTCCTGGTGCTAGACTCCTTGTTATAGACTCCTAGTTCTAGACTCCTAGTTCTAGACTCCTGGTGCTAGACTCCTGGAGTGGAGTGCACCAGCTATAACTATAACTATAGATACTTAAACTTTAAGTACTTTAACCACATGTTACTGTACTATAGATACTTAAACTTTAAGTACTTTAACCACATGTTAATGCACTATAGATACTTAAACTTTAAGGACATTAACCACATGTTACTGTACAATATAGAGTATAACTCGCTTTACTGTAGAAGGAGAAAAACCCGTTTAATAAAATGTCCATTAAGACAAACAACTTGTTGTGAGGGCGACAACAAACGTTACAAAACACACAATGTCATGTTGTTGCCAGGACAGAAATCTGGCATGCATGTTACTATATAAACGTTTAATAGCTCGTATTCACCACGTAATGTTATCTTTTTCTTAGAAGGAGTTGGAGTGCAAACTGTACACACCCACCGTCGATCACTACAAGGTATGTACTTCTTCTTCTTCTTCTTCTTCTTCTTCTTCTTCTTCTTCTTCTCTCTGACACCTGAAATACTTGTTATTATCATTTGAGATCTGATGCTTTCACAAAAGTCCTCGGCTGCTTAAATTACATCAACAAATCGATATTACTGGAACACAGGAATTAAGATTCTCTAAAATCTAATCCACACATTATCTAATTCATGGCAGGAACATTACTCACTGTCACTACTTTAAAGAGTCCTCTCCTGCTGATGTTCAGGTGTATATCAGTATGTAGTGTCTCTACTTTAAAGAGTCCTCTCCTGCTGATGTTCAGGTGTATATCAGTATGTAGTGTCTCTACTTTAAAGAGTCCTCTCCTGCTGATGTTCAGGTGTATATCAGTATGTAGTGTCTCTACTTTAAAGAGTCCTCTCCTGCTGATGTTCAGGTGTATATCAGTATGTAGTGTCTCTACTTTAAAGAGTCCTCTCCTGCTGATGTTCAGGTGTATATCAGTATGTAGTGTCTCTACTTTAAAGAGTCCTCTCCTGCTGATGTCCAGGTGTATATCGGTATGTAGTGTCTCTACTTTAAAGAGTCCTCTCCTGCTGATGTTCAGGTGTATATCAGTATGTAGTGTCTCTACTTTAAAGAGTCCTCTCCTGCTGATGTTCAGGTGTATGTCAGTGTGTAGTGTCTCTACAGATTTATGTACTTTGTTATCCATGTATCATCTGTATACTGACCTGTGTCTATTTACATGCCTATTCATTTGATTGTATACTGTATCTGCCACCTAGACCGTTTTATGTATTTGTAATGTTCGTTATATTTGAAAACTTCAACACAAATATTGTTGAAAAAAAAGAGCTTGTTGGTATCTTACTGGTTTCTCTCTGTCCCGCAGAATTGCTCCCAGTCGACCATGAAATGTTTGGTTGCCGAAACGAAAGTCCTGTTCTTGGAGTCGGAAGCAGCCGATCTCTCCGAAATCAGCAAAGACAAAGAAGAGATGGTCGAAAATCTAGAGGATTTCTTTTATCAAATGGTAAGTAGAGAGAAAGAGAGGAGACATCACTACAGTCTTAATTACACATATTGAAACTGTTTATTGAAGGATTTTAGTCACGGGACGTCTGGATCTCTAATGATCAGAGAAACAAGATGAGCGTTTGTACCAGCTTTATACCAGTTTATATCAGCTTTACACCAGTTTATATCAGCTTTACACCAGTTTACACCAGTTTATATCAGCTTTACACCAGTTTACACCAGTTTATATCAGCTTTACACCAGTTTACACCAGTTTATATCAGCTTTACACCAGTTTACACCAGTTTATATCAGCTTTACACCAGTTTACACCAGTTTATATCAGCTTTACACCAGTTTATATCAGCTTTACACCAGTTTATATCAGCTTTACACCAGTTTACACCAGTTTATATCAGCTTTACACCAGTTTACACCAGTTTATATCAGCTTTACACCAGTTTATATCAGCTTTACACCAGTTTACACCAGTTTATATCAGCTTTACACCAGTTTACACCAGTTTATATCAGCTTTACACCAGTTTACACCAGTTTATATCAGCTTTACACCAGTTTACACCAGTTTATATCAGCTTTACACCAGTTTATATCAGCTTTACACCAGTTTATATCAGCTTTACACCAGTTTACACCAGTTTATATCAGCTTTACACCAGTTTACACCAGTTTATATCAGCTTTACACCAGTTTACACCAGTTTATATCAGCTTTACACCCGTTTATATCAGCTTTACACCAGTTTACACCAGTTTATATCAGCTTTACACCAGTTTACACCAGTTTATATCAGCTTCACACCAGTTTACACCAGTTTACACCAGTTTATATCAGCTTCACACCAGTTTATATCAGCTTTACACCAGTTTTACACCAGTTTTATTCATATTGTCCATTTGTTTTGGAGACACAAAGACATCTGTTGATAATTTGGTTGTAAAAAGCCATTTTGTCCAGAGTCCACTAGGGAAACACTGATTTTTAACATGAAACCGTTTAATTCAGTTTCTTTATTGCTTTTAATCAATGTTTGTAGTTTTTGGGGACGTTAAGAGACCTTTGCGGGTTTTACTTTCCCAGTAGAAACATTCTCAACATTTGGATCTTAAGTCATCAGAGAAACAAGCTTAGCAAACGTTAGCCTTTAGCTCGTAGCACTGTGTCTCAATTTGTGTACTTCTTACATTTGCTGTTTTGAGTACATAAGGGCTCTCCAGTGCCGAGTATGGCAAAATGCACAATCAGTACCAGATGGTGCAAACATAAACGGTCCAAAATTAAGAGTCCTGGACACTTGCCAGCCTCAATTCTAAGCATATTTGCCACGAAACGGAAGTGGCGGGAACAGCCACGATCGCTTTACAGCACTATAGAACTAAAAGTTACACGTGAGTTTTTTTAAATGATTATTTAACACACTAACCACTACAGTGGTGTGGTAAAGATGCTACCTTTAACTCTACTGGGTTCATTCAGCAGAGTATAATGATTTGGTACCGTGAACGATAACGCTGCTAACTAGCTAGCCAATTGCGCTAAAGGTCAGTTCTGGTGATAGCACAGAAGCCGTGTTTCGAGATAAATATTTTAGAAAATCGCAGTATATTTTGTCCGGTGTTTGGTGGAGTATTACAACAAAACTGTACCATCCTGATACCTGCTGTAGGAATAAAGTCATGACCCCTGCCTGGCTGTTTCAGTGCAGCCTAAGCAAGCCCAAACAAAGACATTGATGAGCAGAAATTAAAAGAAGCTTGGCTCACCATGAGGCTTTTTTACCTGGATAAAGATATGTGTTTGGACAGAACGCAACCAGGTGTTAACAGTGTACGAAGGGATGTATTCAAAATATTAGACACAGTGTAAGTTACGCTCACAGAAAGAGGCATTGTCTATAGGCAGGTATAGTTTAAAAATCTCAGTACTCTTTGTCCGGTGTAGGGTGGTGGTTTGACAACTCCAAAAATGTGCCCTCCTGACCCCTGTTGTAGGAATAAAGTCATGACCCCTGCCCACCTATGATGAGCAGAAATGAAAAGAAGCGAGGCTCATCATGAGGCTTTTTTACCTGGAAGCACAGATAAAGATTTGTGTTTGGACTCTGCAACCAGGTGTGAACAGAGTACGAAGGGATGTATTAGATCAGTGACCACCAACTGGCGGCCCGCGTGCCACATCCGGCCCGCCAGACATTCTCATCCGGCCCGCACGACGGGGGTGACTGTGGCGTTGGCGGAGTGGTTACTGCGTTCGCCCCCCACCCATTTTTTTTTTACAACGTCTCGTGAGTAAGGTGCAGAACCGGAGTCCAACAGAGAGGCAGCAGCTGCGGGACAGTAGACTGCGTACTGCGAAACCTTCCCTTCCTTGAAGAAGAAGAAGTGATCCTTCGTTGTGAAGAGTCTGCTTTGTGCGCTCCGCACCACAGCAGCAGCCCCGCTGCGACAGAGTCCAACAGAGAGGCAGGAGCTGCGGGACAGTAGCCTAGAAGCAGGGTTGGGTTGTAACGGAATATGTTTAACGGCATTATGTAATCAGAATACAAAAATCAAGTAGGCTAACTGTATTCAGCTGGCGTTACATTTGAAAAACGAGTAATCTGATTACAGTTACTTTCGTAAACCTGAAGTGAATACATTTTGGAATACTTATTAGAATTATTGGTGGAAAAGTTTCCTCACAAAATGTAATATTCATTACTGGCAGAACTGTGTGCACACTGCACAGTGCTGCAGCATGTCTGTGAGCGAGAGAGAGATGCAGCGTGTCTGTGAGGCCCCGCCCCCGCACGCAGATGAGAGAGAGAGATCTCTTTTCAAATATATTGAAAGTTAGAAACGGAGATGGTTAGATAAAATGTGCAAGATAACGTTGATGTAGCATTTCTTTATTGTCGAAATGATGACATTTATAACGGGATCAAATCAAAGTGAATGGCCTGCTGCTGCTGAATGCATGGGGCAAGTGACTGGAACACGTTTTAAAAGTTATTACATCGTTTCAGATAATAATAAATAATAATGATAATTCATTCTATTTAGGGGCACCTTTCAAAGCAGCCAAGGACACCTTACAATTCATAACATATTCTAAGGAAAGGTTTACAGTAGGAGAATGCAGTCCGGGTGATGTGTTTTATGTGGGGTGCAGATGAGAGGGAGCTGTCCAGAATGACACCAAGATGTTGTGTTTGAGTTCTTGATAAGCCATTAAAACAGTAAAACAAGTGTCTCCTGCTCACCAAAACATACCTATCTGTTATGGAAAAAGAAAGTATTCCAAAAGTATTCTAAAGTAACCTGAACACGTTACTTTTTTAAGACACGTAACTGTAACTGTATTCTGATTACTTTCAGAGCATGTATTCAGTAATCAGTAACTGATTACATTAGTAGTTGGTGATCCCTGTATTAGATCAACAATGTAGTCACAGTATTAGTTACGCTCACAGAAAGAGGCGATGTCTAGACAGGTATAGTTTTGAAAATGTCAGTACACTTTGCCCGGGGTCGGGTGGAGGTTTGACAACTCCAAAAATATGGCATCCTGACGTCTGTTCGGGGGAAATGTAAAATGCTGATCATAACCCAGCCCATCTAATTGATTGCAAGCTCGAACAGAGACACTGATGAGCAGAAATGAACAGAATGTTTTGTTTGTTCATCAGAAATTAAAAGTGAGTCTTTCCCCCTGGAGGCTCATGTCATTATCACTCAGGTATTTATTGCTACACACACTCACCTGCCAAGTGCCTGTGTGTGGGAAAGCTGCGTGTTATAACTGGTAAAGAGCTTAGCCAAGGCAATAAGAAGATACAACACATCCATGTAAACACTGAGAACTAATTCAAAGGAGTTTGAGGATCAGGAGGAGCCGCCTTTTCTCCATCTGTCATCGTATTCTAACGACAGCGAAACAAAGCATTGACTTATTTAAAAGATGCATCTTTGTATTGAGCATGACTTCAAATGTGGGCACATTTCAAACTGATCCTTGAGACAACAATACTGTGAAACGTAATAAGATATTTTTAGCAAATAAGCCCAAATGAGCTAAGTATATCACAGTAATGGTATCTTAGGGTTTGTTGTACAGCTTATATGGATGCATCTCAATGGTAAAAGACCAAGTTGTCAAACAGTATGAGAATCATTTCATGCAAATACATTTTAGCAGCTTGAAGTCGAGGGTTGAGTTGATGAAGACACCAATCGATTTCAAGTTGGAAAACACTTGTTGCTTCTCGCTTAGTAGAAAAACAAATTACTAATAAAGGAGTAAAGAGTTCATAAGCCACTTTTTCAGATTTAGCTAAATGACTATGGGTTACAGATCAGCTTTTTCCCTTTTCTTTTTCTGTCTCTCTTGCGGCTTTCACACCAGCGCTTTTCCCTTTCTAGCTCCGAGCGGGAGCTTTTCTGGTTCAGCTCCGGTTTCCCTTTTCTGCTCCCGCTCTGTTCACACCGCCCAGAGCTGCCGCTGCTGCGTCATGACGTCACCGTTTACGTGCCTGCTTCATAAAATCCAAACCGCGGAAATCCCTCACATCGACAACAACAACAACAATGGCCGATTGTATTGAAGCGCTGTTCGCTTTGGTTATCCTCTTACGAAACGACATGGAAGGCCACTGCTGCTTATTCAGTTTGAGGTTTTCCATCGTTGTGTACAAACTGGATAAAACGCAGGCATTTTGTTGTTGTTCAGGAGGTTGATCCCGCCCATGCCCTTGCCCCCGCCTCGACGTAAGAGAGACGTAAGCGACGCCACCTCTTAGCTCCGAAGCTCTTGCCTCGAGACCGACAATTTTTTGGCGCCTCTGCAGTGTGAACAGGAAAAACCGGTACTTTTCAGCTCCAGCTCCGGCTCGGAGCTGGAGCTGAAAACACGTTGGTGTGAAAGGGGCATTACTGTACATACATGACTGTATCATCTGCATACAGTTGAACATCAGCTCAAACTCATGCAGGAGGCAGAACATCAATAACAATTGTTATAAAAAACGTTGCTCTTACCGGTATTTAGGTCGTGTTTGTGTCACCCTAAACACTTTGACCGATATCTCTGTTTCTTTCTTTCTCTTCAGAGTCCAGATCCAGAGACAGACTGTCTTCAGTGTGAAAGCCTCGAGGTGCAAAACGCAGAGACATTCGTGAAGGAGTTCCAATCTATTCTTCAGTCTATGTGCAGTTTGAATATTTCTCCTGTCTGAGCATTTCATTTAAAGCTGGAAGAAACGAAGGGTTAGGAGGAGGAGAAACCTGATTGGGACGCAGTAACATTGAAGAGTCAACGCTCTGCATATCTTACACTTCAGATGAAGACGGAACAATTTTGCAGATGGAAAATGTGTCGTCATCTGCATGATCACTTCTAATCCAAATCCATATTTGGAAGAATGGACAGAAACCTATCAATAAAAAATGAATTTACACATCTGGGGGTCAACATGGATATCTATATTAATCGCACATTTTGTATCTGCTCTAAATGTACCTTAGAGGAATATTCTTCAAGTTTTTTTCAAATATGCTTTATGCAAATGTTTGTTTATTATCATTGGAACAATGACAAATATTCTCCTGAATATTTTCAACACAACAACCTGGAACCTCTCTCTCTCTCGCCAGTTGCTCAAACAGACAAGCCTGTTTACAGTTGTCGGCGACATGCCGCTCCTCTGTCTTCATAACAGTCAAAGCATGAGACTGAAGTTCCCACTGTGGGTCAGAATAATGCGCTGTGACGTGCAGTCGGCACGTTGGATGCGATCCGAATGATCTGACGCAGCCCCTCGTCCTCCACAATGTTAAGCTGTAGCCACCCATTTAGCTATCGCTGTTGTTGTCCAGGCGTCTCCCTGGCAAACTTTCAAGCATGGTCTTCCGCAAGCGAGCGGCAGGAGCGGGGCTGAGCATCAGCTGTGAGCTTGGCTTGCTGTTTAAAACACCTTTTTTTGTATCCATATCTCTCGCTAGAATCTCCCACCATCCAACAACAACAACAACGTCAAGCCTTTGGGCTCTGAAACTACGGGGCGGGCAACATAAATGAAAATAACCTTGCTGGATAGCTTAGAATGAAACAAACAAACTATCTTCCATGGCTGATACTGATGTCACAGTAACGGCTAAACCACAGACAAGTCCAGCGAGGCACAAGTTGAATCCATATAATGAAATTGTTATATATATATATATATACAGGGTTGGGAGGGTTACTTTGTAAATGTCAGTTACTGATTACTGAATACATGGCTCTGAAAGTAATCCGAATACAGTTACAGTTACGTGTCTTAAAAAAGTAACGTAATCAGATTACTTTTGGATTACTTTCTTTTTCCTTCACAGATGGGATGTTTTGGAGAACAGGAGACACAAAGCAAAAGGAAACTGAACGTGTTTTTACTGTTTTAATGGCGTATCAAGAGCAACTGAAACATCACATCTGAAACGATGTAACAACATAATACACTTTCTGGGGATGCAGCTTGGGATGTGAGGAGTGAGGGACACGGCTTAGAACGGGCGTGTCGCCTTCTGTCCTGCCAGTGTTGGCAGGACATGAATTAAAATGTCGAACTCGGACTTCATTTTAAGGACATGTCGGCCAGGGGTGTAGAGCTATATTTGTTTAAGCACCGGATTGGCAAAACAGGAGAGTGTGTGCACCAGTCTGCCTTGATCTACGAATTAATGTCCGTGACTCTCACAGTATCTGCTGCCCACAGCTGTTTTATAGAAGGAACACCTCCTTCACTTCATGAGATCTCTGCAGCACCAGGAGGCAGCGGGAGGGTTAACTCAGGAGACGAGCGCGCGGTGCCTTCACTGTGTTTACCTTCAGAATCATTAGAAAGACTAAAGAGCGACCGCAGGCAGCAGGCTGATGTGTTTTAACCACACACACACACACACACACACACACACACACACACACACACACATCACATCACATTCAATACTCACTTACGCACAGCCGATCTTTCTCTATGTCTGTCTATCTCTATCTCTACAGTATCTATGTCTCTGTCTCGCTATCTCTCTCTCTCTCTATCTCTCTCTGTCTCTCTCTCTCTCTCTCTCTCTCTCTCTCTCTCTCTCTCTCTCTCTCTCTCTCTCTCTCTCTCTCTCATCACAAACCAAGAAAGTTGTGACACTTCTGCCGGTTTATATAGCCTAGACAATGTAGGAGAGACATACATATAAATATATATATATATATAAAATAACTATTTCATTTTATCGATTCAACTTGTGCCTCGCTGGACTTGTCTGTGGTTTAGCCGTTACTGTGACATCAGTATCAGCCATGGAAGATAGCAGACCCGGCGTCATGGGCGGGCCCCATGGGGCCGGGCCCGCCCATCCAGGATTTGGGCCCGCTGTTTTAATCAGGGCTGAATACCACATTTTTATTGTTTTATTATTATGTTTATTGTTGTTATTTGTAGGGCTTTGTCCTAATATTTATTTTTGTATTAGTTTAATATCATTTTTTTATTTTGCTAGGAAATTCTGAATGAAAGGCTGCGCGCAAGACTGGTTTTTCACTGGGTTGAGTCGTGTGGGTTTTTGAGTGAGATGCGGCACAGCAGCCTGTCACTTAGTTTACTCTTGCTAGTGGTTCACGAAAGGAATCTGGCAACTCAGCGCCAGATGCAGGCACATTAGAAGAAACCAGTTAGGCCTACGTTACCAACGAGCAAGCAAGTCAGCTGGCAATCAATTATATTTTGAAGAGAAATTTACTCTCAAGCCGGCTCTCTCACAAACTCCTGCTCTGTGCGCAAGCAGACCGCTGCACAGGCTCTCTGCCTCGCTCAATCTCTCTCTCTCTCTCTCTCTCTCTCCCCTCTCTCTCTCTCTCTCTCTCTCCCTTTCTCTCTCTCTTTCTCTCCATCGCTCAACCTCACTCCACCTCTCCACCCTGTGTGCGCTCAAGTTTGCCTGCGTGCTTGCCCAAGTTGGCACAGCGTTACAAATGTGCCACAAAACCAACCAATGGATACATAAGACCGTCAACAGCCTTATGGCAACCTAAAACCCCTCTCTTTCAACAATTCACGAGCGCCTCCCTCCTCCCCCCGTTGACAAATCGCGAGCATCTAACAGCCCCCCCCCCGTTGACAATTCAGATTTCCCGGGAAATGTAAGTGTCGTGGTGGGCCCGCCCTGGTAAATCAAATGCCCGCCCAGACATGTACGTCTGCCGCCGGGTCTGGAAGATAGTTTGTTTGTTTCATTCTAAGGTATCCAGCAAGGTTATTTTCATTTATATTGTTTTTTTTTCTGCACAGTGTAGAGTCTTGTTGTGATGAGAGGGATGGAGGTATTTAATAAAAACCTTGCTCGCTGGAGAATAGCTACAGAAGTCCTGTCACAAGTTAATCGGAGAGGATCACAGCTGGCCACGGATCTCGATGCTGCATTCGGGCTGTGAGGAAACAACTTGTGTCTTACTTTTAGGCTGTCTGGAGGTATGGACAGCTATCAAAGCTACTAAACATCACATTAACAACGATGTACAAATGAAAGTCGGAGACAAATACATATTTGAAATGATTTATTCACGTTTGCAATGTTTTGAACAGACATCCCCAGTCACCTCATTGTCATGTTGTAGTCCTCGCTGTACGCGTCCGGATATCGGCATCGCAACCACAACCTCACACACTGGTACTGAATGTGCATCAAAGTGTTCCTATGGAGCCAAATATACCAAAAGATCAATGTAAACAACAAAAGAAGCGATCGAAATGTGTATTTCCTGGTTATTCGACAATGGCTCCTCCACCGTTAGAACGTCACGAGTTCCCCGGTGTAACCAGTTAAACGGCAACAACGGCCCATTAGCATCGGCGATCTTTTCTACTTCATGCTATCTGCACAAATGGTTAACATTGAACATTAAAAGATCAGGCAGTTCAGGGAGAGTCGAAGGAATGCAGGCATGACATTCTTCTGGACGTGTTTCATTGTGATGAGGGTGAGTCAATCTGTTTGTTGGAAAGACAGTAGTTGAGTGATAATTATTCAAAGTGTTGTTACTTTAAAGTGTTGTTACTGACCTTTTTCTCTTTTATTTTCTTTACCTCACCTGTAACTGCTCTGGCAACCTGATTTCCACTGTACGTAATAGTATTTGGTTATGGTATATTATTTATATACATCAAAGGCACAATGCACCCCCCAGAGACACACATGTATTGAGTGTGATATTTTGCATAGGTCATGTGAAATCATCTTTACACACTAGAAAACTGTAGGAACGGCAACTTGTTTTGAAATTGAATTTTTAATATCCAATAATAAAGTTGATCTGTTTTCTTTATTCTTCTCTCTTCCCAGCTCCATCCATCACCATTCTCTGTTCCTGCAGGTCCTGCTTGCTAATCAATGCTCATATGTTTTTACACAATTACAAATAAAGTCAATGTATTGTATGACATGAAGTTGTGCTTCATTCTGAGTCAATAATAAATTTATTCTGCCTTCAACTGCACAATGATTGTGGACTGCACCGACATCCATGTAGCTACCCCCCAGTAAGATGAACCAAGCAAAGTTGACATACTCAACATACAGCTGTGCTCTTCAGTTTACAGGAAGAATTTGTGAAATATTGGTAATAACAGGTTTAAATGATTATTAGTAATTAATTATATAATTTTCTCATTGTAGACGAGCAGATGAGAAAAGCAGAATATGCAGCTGCCATTTTCCACATGGAAAAGAGAAAGGGAGCTTAGCTGTTTTCAACTGGTTCATGTATCACTTAGTTTACTGAACCGTGATGAATGAAATAAATGAGTGAGGTCGTGGTTTACTGAAGTTACAAAGACATTCATATATGAGTAACAGGTCAGTGTAAACACAAGCTTCTGTCAATTATGGATCATTCAAACTATATACAAATATGTAATAAAGTTCTAAAACAAGTATTCGGTATATTCCTTGATAGCTTTTGGAGAAGGTTGTTTTTAAGTTTACTAAAATTTATCGTTTCAACTGTTTCACTTTATAAAAAAGGAACAGTTGAGTTTCTTATTCTGTCAGTAAATTATCCAAATGTTTTTCATTATTTTAGTCAACCCTAAACAAATTGATTGTACCTTTTTAATAATGACCTTACATGTTAAAGTTAAATTAACTTCAGAAAATCAAATCTGTTCTGAGAAAAAACTAATAAATGTTTAAAGATAGGAACTTGCCATCCCACTGAAAAACAGTCCGTAGAGATTTAAAGGCGTAGTTGTAGTTCAGTCCAACGTTTCATTTAAATCATTTCTCCAACAGTCAACTATTTTCATAAAGAATATATATATATTTTTCAAATTCAAAGTCAACTTTATTGTCAATCTTACTCAGTTTGTGTTTATAGTCAGAGAGATCAAAAAGACGTTTCCAACAATCCCAAATACGAAAAATTAAATTATACAATTTACAGATATGTATACAAATATATATATCCTATATACACCATCATGTATAATGATGGTGTATGATGTAGAAGGAAGTGTGGTAGATAACAAGTCAATAGAGTTACATACAGATCCATGTTACAGCAAAAGATGGAATAACTAAGAAGCACGCAGTATAATAATAATTACATGCAACAATTAAATAACTGCTCAGCATCTCCACCACAATCCCAATCTGCTGTGTCCTGTTTTCCTCCCCTCTGCATAACACCCCATCACACATACGAAACACAACGCAGAGTCCGAGGGTGTTAAGAGTATGTTTATTTAAATGTCCTCCTCTCTACTGGCCAACACAGGGAGCATATGCTAGGTGTAGAATTGTTCCAGGAGGAGGAGATTTCCATGCCATGCAGGGTCTTTGGGGATGGGGATGATGATCGCCTCCTTCGTGGTCCACACAACAAAGTAGCAGAGACTCCGGTCTGTGATGTGCAGCTGCCCTTGGACCTGGTGCCAGTATGGGTGATTCTCCTTGAGAATATATGACCCACCCTCCTCACGGAGACAGAAGGATGGTAACTGGACTGCCTCCGCGATGGTCATATTCCTCTGGCTGTGTGGACACTTCACCTCCAGCAGGGCAGATGGCTGCACAAGTCCATCGGGTGATGCTCCCAAAACACCCGACTCACTCACAAAGAGACCAGACTCGAACACTGTCACCCGATAGGCCTCCACAAAAGCCTTCACCCCTTCGGCCTCGTTTACAACCCCCCAGTTGACAGCCATGACTCCGTCCAAGTTGTACCCCCCAAGCACCCTCTTCATGAGGGACGCGCATGGAGTGGATGAAAGTCACGACCGCAGCACAGCACCAAAATTGCTGGCTGTCAACCTGCCCCGCCTGTGTAACTGCCACTGAGGATTTGTCCGCTGTCCTACGGTGGCTGTCTGGATGGCAGCTTGCTGGTCTCTGCTCAGTCGCATTGAGGCAAGAATTGCCTCAAGCCCCCGACCCCCATGCCCCTTCACCAGCTCCGGCACGGTGACAATGGCCTGATGTTGAGGCCGCGGCTCTGGCTCAGGTGACAAAAGCCATGCCATGCCACACTGTGCGCCCCTCAGTGCAGACCTGAACCAGTCTACATCCTCAGTGGCGATGTCTCTGGCCAGGGGGTTGTATGTCTCCTCTTGCTGTTGGTAAAGTTGAGACACCGGCTGGACTACTTTTGAAGTGCCAGGCTTCCTCCACTGGCACTCAACATCTGTGGAGCTGATCTGCCACATGGCAAATATTGCCAATGCTGCAGCGTGGCTGCATTTGTACATCCCCCGTGCACAATCACAGACAGCGCTCTGCATCGCGACAGTTTTGTCCTCTTGTCTGATTGTTGTTATTATTTGTTTTTTCTGTATTTTTTGTAATTTGTGTTGTATTGGTTGTGATTGTACATTGTATTTTTCTAAATGTGTATGAATACATTTTTGAAAAACATTTGATCAACAAAAAAAAAGGATTTAGTCAGGATCTAGACTCAGTGTGTAGTTTATTAATTAATCAATGCTCTGTACATTAGGAAAACACATACCAGTGTACCAGAGGGAGTCACACACAGCTGTGCCTCGATAACCAAACAAATTGACAAGATAACCAAAATCCTTGAATCTACACACAGCAAATAAACTCAAATGACACAACGAGATGTAAAAGGAGATCACACATACAGTATAGTCGATATAAAACTGGCCGCTTCAATCTGAAGAGCAACTAAAACAAAACACGGGAGTGTACCTTGTTCTTGTGAACACTAATGTTATCCACAGCATACACAGAGACCACGAAGTTCTTAAGGAGAAAACTAGTTGCTAAAACCAAAACACGTTAGTGTACCTTGTTAGCTAATGTTAGCTAGCTGACATTAACGTTACACATTGCACTCATGTTACTCACCGAAACCTTGTAAAGCCGGTCCCGCTGCTCTTACAGAACCGACTAACTCCCCTTTCATGTATGTACAGCTCTCAACATGCCCAGACTTGTAGTGATTTTCACCTCGTTTTATACTTTTCGCCTCATTCTGAAAGAAACAGGTGAAATTTGCTAACGTGACGGCCGTCTTTGTGATGGTGACGCGTATTGTGCGGGACCAGAGACCTGTAGTTCATTGAGCGGTTTCACACAAAAAAATGTGTAACTTCACAGTTTTACGACACATTTTAATTTTTTTGACTTGCAAAATGTTCTTTTAAATTGACAAACATCATATGTGCCATTCGTGGCACAATTCAAACGGGATCAAAATATAACTTTTCTCTCTCCATTGACTTCAATGTATAATTTTCCGCTTCCGGGGTCCCATGGAGGCTCCCGGAAGGGGAGGGACTTCGCCTCTCTATAACCTGTAGTGTTGGAGCACCACCCAATGGCGGTGGTGGAAGGTTCACCTCTGCTCCGCGCCGTCCGTTGATGAGTAGACTCCTACAAGGAAAGGACTGGAACACCGAGGAATGAGATAAGCAATAAGCTGAGTTTAATGGTAAAAAGCAAAAATACACAATACAGAGTACCCTGCAACAGTACAAAATACAGAGCACTCCGGGCTGAATTCTACTACCGTGTGAGATCCGTCTCACGACAGTCAGTCAGAACACAGCGCCGACTGTACGAATGTTACAGTATTTATACACATAAGCGGGGAGGAGTTGTGTTGGTTGCTCCTCCCTAGCTATTTGTTATTGGCGATTTCACTTCTGGGCGAGCCCTAGACAGTGAGCTGGTAGTTCTCCATTGGCCGGTTTCACTTCTGGGCGAACCCTAGGCAATGAGTCAGCAGCCGTTGACTCCGCCCCATCTTCTAACAAGGAGATGTTAACAGATGACCAATGTATAGCTGGGATCACACACACACATTTTATCATGCAGCCTACCACACAAATGTCACATGTTTTTCTCTCTGAAAGCTATACTTGTATATGTTTAAACGTCATCGTCTCATGACATCCTTAGGATTAGTTAACTAACAAAGGTTAACTGTTCTTATACCCTAAGGCCTTCTCTGAACTTCCTCCAACCTCGAAGTCCGCTCACTTAGAATTAATACATCTATTAATAATTCAGAAGGACCATTGTCTCTCTAACTTGTGTGTGACCCAATCGTCTCATGGCCTCTTCTAACATCTGGAAACTGTAATTGAAGTATAGTTATATTGAGAAGGTCCAAGAATTTACATAATATTTCCTCCTTTTATTAATTTAAGTTTCCAGATCATACAAAAAACTCTTACAGATAACCTACTGAGTTCTGCCCTTGAAAGCCCAAAATGACTTTCTGAAAAATACTTATCAACGGGTAAGCATTTCACTCAAGGCAGAAATCACAGGTTGTACTCTACCTTACCTACTCACAAATAGCCAAAAAAACCACCTTTTGATTATAACACAAAAGTTGAAGAAAAGACAATTGCGCTAATCTACTCTACTTAAATGGAAAATCATTTAAAAACCTCAGTATGCTTAAGAGGAAAACATCAATTTGTCCCATTCAAGTTTAACACACATCCTATATATCAGGTGACATAAAAATGAATATACCAGAAATACGCTGTATTAAACTTTCTGCTATAACTCGTTACTTTAGTAGTCAAAGTCAACGTTATAGTCAATCTTTCAGTTTGTGTGTACAGACAGAGAGATCGAAATACCGTTTCCCACAATCCCGAATACAAAAATACAAATATATATGAAACAGGGTTTCCGTTAGGATTTTTTCTTGCCGGTCAAATGTCCGGAAATAATTCATTTCACCGGACAAATTCGAAACTTACCGGTCATGTTTCAATAATAATAATAAGAATTGTGTAGCAGAGTTTCCGTTAGCAGGTAGTTACCGGACTATGACCGGATATGCTGATGTTTAAAACTCAGTTAATGGGAGTCATTTTTATATTGCTTCAGTTTATAATCGTAACAGATCGAAAAGTTCAGATTCATTTTTCAATAAATGATTCGCTTCCACAAATTACAAATGTAATTATTATTACATTCAAACAAACTACTTGTAGTAGATGAAGTACATTATTCAAAAGTTTACATTAAAGGTAGGTAAGAATGGAGAAACCAGCTCGAGTGCGCTAGAATTTGAAAATGCACAACCGGAAAAAATCTGCCCCTTCCTTCAGACTTCCTCACAGAGCCCCTCCTCCAACACACGAACGCGCACATGACCAATGAGGGCACGAGATAAGTTTGTGCACAGGTGGAAGGCTGACAGGCAGGTAGGCCATCCAGTTACTTTAGCCGGCTCAGATGATTGGTCGTGCTTTTTACAGCACTACGGCTTCCACTGATGACATTTTTGAATGGATTTATTGTCAAAGCATTTCATGTATTCATGGCTATCGGGATGTTAAGAGCATTCCATGGAATATAACAAGTGTTTCTGAAGTGAATTACCTACCCCACCTTTAAGAGCGATATCGGCTGATAATGATCGGCGGCAATCGATCGGAGCATCCCTAATTATTACCGGATATTTTGACCGACCGGTTTTTTATAAATGTTACCAGCTAAAAACCGGTAATTACCGGCTAACGGAAACCCTGATATGTATATCCTATGCACTCCCATTTGCACTAGGTACATCATCTTTTGTATATCCTGCTTACTTGACGTTTAATTTGTGTTTTTTTTGTAAATTATTGTGTTTCTGCATTTAAATGTGTACGTTTTTTTATACCTCTGGACTGTGGGAAACAGTATTTTGATCTTTCTGTTTGGACAAACATATTTGGAGATTGACAATAACTTTGACTTTGACTATACACAATCAACAGACACATTTATACATATGCACACATTAAGACATAACTAAAAGCACAACAATCAATATATACAAAATAACAGTCACTTCAATATCTTTGGGAAATGTAGCAGCGTAAAAAGTGTCTGGTGCTGGACATCTTTGAGTCAACATGCCAACAACATCTAGATATGGAGAACTCAAGTCTTTTATCCAAATGGGTTTATAGAAATGAGCCCAGATTGGAAAACTAGGTGTTGCGGCTACAGGCAGTCCAATTAAAGCGACCTCAAGCCGGGGCTAATGAATACGGGAAGATAAACACTTTGACACGCTCGAACAAATTGCTCCACTCCTGTTTCTTTGATCGTTGGTTGCAACCCAGTCTCACGGCATCTCGTGTTATAATCACGAAATGTAATCTATTGATTTGTTGTGGCAATTTAGCACTCACCACAGGAAAGAATGAAACAGAGAGGGATCAATAAAACACAAACACAGGTATAGTTGATCAATTATTATTTTGTTGTACAACAATCAATAATAATGAGGAAAACATTACCTCTGCTCTCAAGCAGTCCTGCAGCAATGCTCCCGAGTAGTAGAACTTTACAGAAACATATATAGGACTCTTGACAGGACGCACACACATTTCCTTACGTTAGCTAACACACGATATCACATGTTCTGCCTCTGAATGCTATACTTGTATGTTCCAGATATGGAAAGTTGACTTATCTCATGACGTCCTTTAGGAGTGGTCAACTAACAAAGGTTAACTGTTTTTATAACCTGAGGCCTTCTCTGAACTTCCTCCAACCCCGAAGTCAGCTCACTTCAAATGAATACATCTATTGATCATTCAGAACGACCATTGTCTCTCTAACTGTGTGACCCAACTCCGTAACACCCATCATATGGAATACCAGGTGACATTAAATGAATATACCAGAAATACGCTGTATTAAACTTTCTGCTATAACAGATTCACACAGAACGATTTGTTTAAAAAGCAATGTACAATGTATTGGTGTTTCGGGCCTGAACCAAATAGTAACAAATTAGATGGAAAAAAAGATTTTAAAAAATACAGATTTCAGTATTCTGAGGCTCTGAGACATTTGTTTTCCTCACGGACGGCAAAAACAGTCCGACATTATACGATTTAAAATAAAAACAATAATCGTGGCTTGATATCGAGTAAGAACATGTTTTTATGAACCCCAGCTTCCGGTCTTCCACGACGACAAAAGACACGAACATCGTGTTGGTGAACACGAATCAATAGATTACATTTATTTCGTGACTATAACACGAAATGCCGTGAGACTGTGTTTATTTCAGGAAAAACAAGCATAAAATACAATATATCCAGCTGCCAATAACCTCTCCGTACAAAACCACACAGAGCAGGTGAGTGCAGACAGAATGAACAACCACTAACTCCACCAATAACACGTAGGAAATACCACATAACAAACCTTCAATTTGGCTCCGAGACAAGGTGTTTATCTCCTTTTATACACAAGCCTCTGTGTACACAGGGCTCAGGTGGCAGCTTCTCATTGGAGAACAGCTTTGAATCAGAATCAGAAACAGGTAGGTTAACACGTACGAGGAATTTGACTTGGTGCTGTGGTGCAAACATAAACATAAAACAAGTATTCAAAACACTGATAGAAAACTATTTGAAGAAGCTATAATAACATAAACAAAGATGGTAACATATAGCAGTATTTACATTGAATATGATTGAAATCGTAAACTTAGAATTGGGATTGAACATACAAATGTCGCTGCTAGGAGATTATATCATATATAATTCACGTTAAATTCAGATTGACTTGCCAGAAGGTCAACATTAAAGTAGATTGTGTTCTTCTTGGTTTGCTCTCCGCAGGCTTTTGTCTGTTTTTGGTTCATTATCTCCTAATCACCAGTCTGTGTTTTGCAATGCAACAGAGATCAGAAACAATGTTTAACAATCATTTCCATCAAGAGCTACGGATCATCCTCTTCTTTGTGCTTTTCACAAACACAGTCCTCAAGATTTAAAATGAAGCCTTTGACTCACACTGCTCCCCGGGCGCCGTTCACAATGGCAGCACACTGCTCCTAACACTAGGATGGGTCAAATGCAGAGAAACAATTTCCCCACGAGGATTAATAAAAGTCCATCTCTACTGAGAGTTGAACTTTGTTACATTTGTCATTTTTC
Organism: Pogonophryne albipinna; assembly: GCA_028583405.1. NCBI lineage: Eukaryota > Metazoa > Chordata > Actinopteri > Perciformes > Artedidraconidae > Pogonophryne > Pogonophryne albipinna. The sequence continues at coordinate 3,089,540 of CM053252.1, forward strand.
TAACCACCAGTCAAACACTAAACAGACTCTCTTGGTGTCACAGGGTTTAAATGCTAATCCTAGAAAAGCTCTCAGATCAAGGGCACATTTCTTGGACCGGAGATACAATTACCAAGATGAGTCATAGATACATTGACAGAGGAGTGTCTGCATTACACAACGTTACGATCGATCATCTTTTACTGAGTATATAAAAGAATTTACAAATGATTTCTACAGTTTAACTGCTCTCCTTTATGTGGATAACTTGTTCTCCAAGTCAGTCATTTGTGGTTCCTTTGTGTGTTGTTGAAAGCAACAACAACACCTTTTATAGATGCATCATAAATATTGACTCATCCCAAAATCTAAACCCTTATATTGTGAAGTTGAGTCAAAAGGTCAAAATGCTTCTGTTAGAGCAGGGGGTCAAACTCAATACACAGTGGGCCAAAATTAAAAAATGGGTGCTAGTCGAGTGCCGGACTGGTTCAATGTTTATTGCAGAACTTATTGAAATGAACTTATTGCACATATTAAACCTGGAACTAACAAAGCTTCAATGATTGCCTATAAAAACAACATTAAACATTAAATAATCAGCTGCTTTCATTTCTTATGGCTCTGTCTGCAGCTTTTCCAGAGTCAGTTCTTATGAGTACATCAGAACATTCTCTAACACACACGTGTCAAACCCAAGGCCCGGGGGCCAAATCAGGCCCTTGGTGGATTTAATTTCGGCCCGCAGGATAATTCCTAATTACTATTAGATCTGGCCCGCCGGTATATTGCACGCACACCTTCCCTCCATCCTGAGGGTCTCCTCCGCTCAGAGCCTGAGCCCAAACATTGATGACCTTGCACCCAAGATGAGATGCCAAGTATCTGAACTAGCATCACAGAGCAGCACACTGACTTTAATGGATGTTTCCTTCTGCACTTTCTCTCTCACGACAACAGGGCATGTTTGGTTTTCTCTTTGAGGGGAATAGTTTTGTTGAAGCTGTTGTTGGCCTGTGGAAAATGTACTCATAAGAAATGACTCTGGAGAAGCTGCAGATAGAGCCATAAGAAATGAATGCAGCTGATTATTTAATGTTTCATGTTGTTTTTATAGGCAATCATTGAAGCTTTGTTAGTTCCAGGTTTAATATGTGCAATAAGTTCATTTCAATAAGTTCTGCAATAAACATTGAACCAGTCCGGCCCTCCACTAGTACCGTTTATTTTTATTTTGGCCCACTGTGTATTGAGTTTGACCCCCTGCTTTAAACTCTACACTGTAGAGTCTGAAGTTGAGATTGAATCAAGTTTAGCCGTGTGTAAACGTGAGACATAATGTACGGTTGTACCTGGCTGAAGGTGAACGATGAACTGGATTTATGGTTCAGGCTTTCCTCCAAATGTCGGAAGAACAATAATTAGTAGTTGAGTTTATACGGTATGATTTAAGACTTGAATGTAGACAGAAATGCTGATGGAGGGAGAACCTGTTAGGGCAGCAATTTGGTTCATGAGTGGAGACAGGTTTAAAATGAGGAGAATAACATAAATCAGAGGGCGTGGAGATTTACTGACATTACCTGGCGTCACCGTCAACTCGTGCGTAATCAATTGGGAAATCATTTGGTGTATAAAAAAACCCTGAAGCGCCATGTGACCTCCTGACATTCTGGATCAAACAGATTCCTCTGATGATCTAAAAAAACACATCAACATTTACTCTTTGGTTCTTTCAGTATGTAGTGTCTCTACTTTAAAGAGTCCTCTCCTGCTGATGTTCAGGTGTATATCAGTATGTAGTGTCTCTACTTTAAAGAGTCCTCTCCTGCTGATGTTCAGGTGTATATCAGTATGTAGTGTCTCTACTTTAAAGAGTCCTCTCCTGCTGATGTTCAGGTGTATATCAGTATGTAGTGTCTCTACTTTAAAGAGTCCTCTCCTGCTGATGTTCAGGTGTATATCAGTATGTAGTGTCTCTACTTTAAAGAGTCCTCTCCTGCTGATGTTCAGGTGTATATCAGTATGTAGTGTCTCTACTTTAAAGAGTCCTCTCCTGTTGATGTTCAGGTGTATATCAGTATGTAGTGTCTCTACTTTAAAGAGTCCTCTCCTGCTGATGTTCAGGTGTATATCAGTATGTAGTGTCTCTACTTTAAAGAGTCCTCTCCTGCTGATGTTCAGGTGTATATCAGTATGTAGTGTCTCTACTTTAAAGAGTCATCTCCTGCTGATGTTCAGGTGTATATCAGTATGTAGTGTCTCTACTTTAAAGAGTCCTCTCCTGCTGATGTTCAGGTGTATATCAGTATGTAGTGTCTCTACTTTAAAGAGTCCTCTCCTGCTGATGTTCAGGTGTATATCAGTATGTAGTGTCTCTACTTTAAAGAGTCCTCTCCTGCTGATGTTCAGGTGTATATCAGTATGTAGTGTCTCTACTTTAAAGAGTCCTCTCCTGCAGATGTTCAGGTGTATATCAGTATGTAGTGTCTCTACTTTAAAGAGTCCTCTCCTGCTGATGTTCAGGTGTATATCAGTATGTAGTGTCTCTACTTTAAAGAGTCCTCTCCTGCTGATGTTCAGGTGTATATCAGTATGTAGTGTCTCTACTTTAAAGAGTCCTCTCCTGCTTATGTTCAGGTGTATATCAGTATGTAGTGTCTCTACTTTAAAGAGTCCTCTCCTGCTGATGTTCAGGTGTATATCAGTATGTAGTGTCTCTACTTTAAAGAGTCCTCTCCTGCTGATGTTCAGGTGTATATCAGTATGTAGTGTCTCTACTTTAAAGAGTCCTCTCCTGCTGATGTTCAGGTGTATATCAGTATGTAGTGTCTCTACTTTAAAGAGTCCTCTCCTGCTGATGTTCAGGTGTATATCAGTATGTAGTGTCTCTACTTTAAAGAGTCCTCTCCTGCTGATGTTCAGGTGTATATCAGTATGTAGTGTCTCTACTTTAAAGAGTCCTCTCCTGCTGATGTTCAGGTGTATATCAGTATGTAGTGTCTCTACTTTAAAGAGTCCTCTCCTGCAGATGTTCAGGTGTATATCAGTATGTAGTGTCTCTACTTTAAAGAGTCCTCTCCTGCTGATGTTCAGGTGTATATCAGTATGTAGTGTCTCTACTTTAAAGAGTCCTCTCCTGCTGATGTTCAGGTGTATATCAGTATGTAGTGTCTCTACTTTAAAGAGTCCTCTCCTGCTGATGTTCAGGTGTATATCAGTATGTAGTGTCTCTACTTTAAAGAGTCCTCTCCTGCTGATGTTCAGGTGTATATCAGTATGTAGTGTCTCTACTTTAAAGAGTCCTCTCCTGCTGATGTTCAGGTGTATATCAGTATGTAGTGTCTCTACTTTAAAGAGTCCTCTCCTGCTGATGTTCAGGTGTATATCAGTATGTAGTGTCTCTACTTTAAAGAGTCCTCTCCTGCTGATGTTCAGGTGTATATCAGTATGTAGTGTCTCTACTTTAAAGAGTCCTCTCCTGCTGATGTTCAGGTGTATATCAGTATGTAGTGTCTCTACTTTAAAGAGTCCTCTCCTGCTGATGTTCAGGTGTATATCAGTATGTAGTGTCTCTACTTTAAAGAGTCCTCTCCTGCTGATGTTCAGGTGTATATCAGTATGTAGTGTCTCTACTTTAAAGAGTCCTCTCCTGCTGATGTTCAGGTGTATATCAGTATGTAGTGTCTCTACTTTAAAGAGTCCTCTCCTGCTGATGTTCAGGTGTATATCAGTATGTAGTGTCTCTACTTTAAAGAGTCCTCTCCTGCTGATGTTCAGGTGTATATCAGTATGTAGTGTCTCTACTTTAAAGAGTCCTCTCCTGCTGATGTTCAGGTGTATTTATATAAACAGAGGAAAGAGGAAACTGCAGTCAGATTATTTATAAAACAATGTCCCATTTATTTCACATTGGAATAATTGTTTGAGCCACATTCATTTCATAAAGACAAAACCAAAATATGAGCAGCAGGTTTTAAAATAAAACAAACAAAAATAAATCAGTTATTAGATCAACTCATCTGCAGAAAATAACACTGTCATTATTAATTCGATGTTTGGTATCATTTGGTCTATACATGTCAGGAATGCCACGCTCTCCAAGTTGTTTAGGTGTTGTGTCATTCCAAGACCCAGAGAGATATTCACTTCATAGGATACAACAGAGGAAAGCAGAACAACCTCCATTTCTGACCGACTGAACACAACACACATAGATTATCAAAATAGTTGCCGATTGTATATTCTGATTGATTCATTGAATACAAGCAATCTTCCAGTTACTCTTAACAGCTCACAAAATAAGAATCTGCAAACACAGAGAGACAGAGTTCACTGTGACACACACAACAGAAGTTAAATTATAAACTCAGAAAAAGTAAGCTCAACAAGAACTCAAACAACACACACCCCCCACACACACACACACACACAAAGAGTTCAGATTCCAGTGTTGTCCTGCAGCGTCCCGTCCCTTCTGCGCATGCTCAGTGGACGCACTCCTCGCTTGTTAGGCCTTTAAATGACCTCAGGACCACCGGACATCAGTCTCCTCTTCCTCCTCCTCATCTTCTTCTTCAGCTCTCGGGTTTGTCCTTGTTGGGCCCCATGAACTCCACCCCGTCCACCGGGATGTCCTTCTCCTTGATGGCGGTCTGCACGCAGCGCTGGTACCGTTTAAAGCTCTCTGTGCACGGATCTCCACCCTGTTCCCCTTTTAGGAACTTCTCCGCGAACCAGCGGTTGAAACACTGGTCGTATTCCCGCTTCATGTCGGTGCACGCCTCCCCCACGCTGTTCATCTCTGGATCTGGATGAGAAATATGGAGAAAAACGGTCTGTTGTTTAATCCAACTGCGTGCTCCAGGAAGCTGCTGCTGCGTCAATAGGAAGTATCTCCGTGCTCTCCTTGAACCGCGTGATCTGATTGGCTGGTTGTAGGGAGAACGTGATTGCGTCATGACGTAAAACAGATACTGCTTTGTAAGGAGGAACTACTCTGTTTACAAATTGAAAAACTTTACAATCAATATCCACCTTTTTAATTAGGCTTTTAACTTAATTATATTTAATGTATATGTATTTATTTATTTATCATATATATGAAAGGGGAGATAGTATTGTTTTTGTGTGTGTAAATCGTCAATGTGGTTGGTCGAGGTACCTTTGTGTATGAAAAGTACTTTGTAAATAAAGTTTGATTTGATTATACAAACAAAGTCAAGTAGATTAAATAAATGTGATAATGATACTGGCATTTTTTTTATTAATGCATGTACATTTAAAAATAAACACATTTGGTGTATGTTGACTCCTGGTTTGCTATATGTTTCTTTATGTTATCCCATTATGTGCTCGTTCATTTATATACCTTTTTATCCTATTTTAATTTGAAGTATTTCTGTCTAACCCCTTGCTCATATAAAATAAATACAATTATAAAAAACTGGAATCACAGTCTTGTTTATTTCTATCTCTGTTTGAAAGTGGAATAAAGCTAATTTCAATATAAAAATACACGAGTTTTTTGTGGAAAGTAACTACTATTCTCAGTTACTTGCCCTTATTATTGATAGCATATAATTTATTTGGAGATAAGTATCTCAAAATGTTCGCAGAGTGACACCTCTCTCACTGTTCACCCAGCCGCCGTCCAAAACCTCGCGAGATATCACGAAGTTTACTGAAATCTCGCGGTTGGCTCTCCAAGAAGACGTATAGCATCAGGCTAACCGAAAAAAGGCTTATATTTCCTTTTATCCATCAACTAACAAGATATAAAGCAGAAGCGGGATTTAAGAGAGGTGAGTAGCAGCCGTTGGGCTCCTTTCCTCACATTTTATTATTTATTGTTTATGAGATATTCATGAAAACTACATTAGCATGCTTTGCTAGGCCAGATGTGATTGTTATGGCCGTTAGCTGCTTTTTGTCTCCTCATGTAAGTGTTTTTGTCTTGCTCGTTCGTATCCACAGTCTTCCCCGGGGCTTCAAGATGTCGGACAGTGAGGACAGCGACTTCTCCGACAACGCGAGTGGCAGCAGCGATGGAGAGGCGGAGGAGGCGGATGGGATTGAGGTAACCGTGAGCTAACGTTAGGCTAACTGCTAACTGTAAACACAGAGAGGCAATGTGGCGCGTTAAAGTGGAACTGCTGAAAAATAACTGAATATAAATACTGCTAACTAATGATGGGAGATTAAAGACATGTGTTTACTTACTTGTTTGTTTGTGGAAGAAGTACTTATAATCAGAATTTAGTAACTACAGATATGTTGTATGTCGTTTTTATACTTCAGAGACTAAACTACATGTCACCCTGATTTGTATTCACTTTATTCAATATTGATTTATTTGACAGGTAAAGTGCAACAGCTTGCTCGGTGTACCAACGTTAGCAATAGATAGATCTATAGATATGTAGGTAGATAATGCGGAGCGTTAAAGTGGAACAAACTGCGGGAAAAGAACTGAATATAAATACTGATAACTTAAGCTGGGAGATTAAAGACATGTGATTACTTTATTGTTTATTTGTGGAAGAAATACTCAGATCTTGTACTTGAGTAAAAGTAGAAGTACTCAGATCTTGTACTTGAGTAAAAGTAGAAGTACTCAGATCTTATTCTTGAGTAAAAGTAGAAGTACTTAGATCTTGTTCTTGAGTAAAAGTAGAAGTACTCAGATCTTGTTCTTGAGTAAAAGTAGAAGTACTTAGATCTTGTTCTTGAGTAAAAGTAGAAGTACTCAGATCTTGTTCTTGAGTAAAAGTAGAAGTACTCAGATCTAGTAGTTGAGTGAAAGTAGAAGTACTCAGATCTTGTACTTGAGTAAAAGTAGAAGTACTCAGATCTTGTACTTGAGTAAAAGTAGAAGTACTCAGATCTTGTTCTTGAGTAAAAGTAGAAGTACTTAGATCTTGTTCTTGAGTAAAAGTAGAAGTACTCAGATCTTGTTCTTGAGTAAAAGTAGAAGTACTCAGATCTAGTAGTTGAGTGAAAGTAGAAGTACTCAGATCTTGTACTTGAGTAAAAGTAGAAGTACTCAGATCTTGTACTTGAGTAAAAGTAGAAGTACTCAGATCTTGTTCTTGAGTAAAAGTAGAAGTACTTAGATCTTGTTCTTGAGTAAAAGTAGAAGTACTCAGATCTTGTTCTTGAGTAAAAGTAGAAGTACTCAGATCTAGTAGTTGAGTGAAAGTAGAAGTACTCAGATCTTGTACTTGAGTAAAAGTAGAAGTACTCAGATCTTGTACTTGAGTAAAAGTAGAAGTACTCAGATCTTGTACTTGAGTAAAAGTAGAAGTACTCAGATCTTGTTCTTGAGTAAAAGTAGAAGTACTCAGATCTAGTACTTGAGTAAAAGTAGAAGTACTCAGATCTTGTACTTGAGTAAAAGTAGAAGTACTCAGATCTAGTACTTGAGTAAAAGTAGAAGTACTCAGATCTGTTACTTGAGTGAAAGTAGAAGTACTCAGATCTTGTACTTGAGCAGAAGTAGGAGAGTGTAGAAATACTCTGTTACCCGATAAAAGTATTAATAGCCCCGATAATATACAATATATTTTTTGGGGGAAAAAAATAAAAAATCCTGCGGTGTGGGTGGATTGGGATGAGGGGCGCTTGTTTTTCACTCGGCTCCTCCCGTTTTGCCAGTACTGTGGTATTAGTGGTTTAGGAAGAGGGGAGTTTTTCACAAATCCAGCGCTCCCTAACTCATGCCTGGCTGTGACGTAAATGGTGTGCGGCCGTGAAGCCAGGACAGTAAACAAACATGTCGTCGGTAGTATGGGACTATTTCAAAGTTTCAGAGTTAGATAGTTCGCTTGCTATTTGTATTAACAAATGCAGAAGTTCCACGAGGAGGGAACAAGGCAACGAGCTATAATACTTCCAACCTGATTAGTCACCTGAAACATCGCCATCGCTACGATGGTGTGTTAAAAGCGTACGAAGACGCCTGCGCTGCTAAACTAGCGGCGAATCCAAAGCCAGCTGCAAAGGCACCGGGGCTTTTACCTATCGACGAGGCTTTTGAAAAAGGCAAGAACTTTATTTGGGGAAATAAATATGGTCACTTTGAAGAGTCCAAACTGTTCTTGGCTTTGTTTTGTTCATAGTAGTAATGCTCATGTCATTTGCTCACTACTAGTCTCTTTTTTACCACCAGGTGTGCAAAAACTACAGGTACATTTAATATATATATATATTATTATCGGTATCGGTCTTGAGAAGCAGGAAGTTATCGGTATCTGTTTCAAAAAACCAATATCGTGCATCCCTACTTTGTATGCATGCTTCTTGGTTACCATTAAGCTGCCAATGTCCCCTCTGTGGGACGAATAAAGGTGTTCTGGTTCTGGTGGTCCAAGTTACTTTGGTGCCAACAAAATGAACAGTATTAAAAAGCTAACTCACTATACAACAAGCACAAGGCTGCCGTATTAACATTCTCTAGAAACAAATGTTTTGATGTTGGGCTATATGAATAAACTCTGATTGACACATTGAGCGTTTGTGTTCTTGTGTAGCTGGTTCTTGATGGTGTTGATTTAACCCATTATTTAATGTAGCTGTTAACATATAAGCTGAATAAAAGAGGTCTTAGATGTACTAACTTATTTTTGCTCTAAGACTCAAGGCTTTTATTGATTATATATCGAACCCCTTTCAATGCAGGACTTTACAGTGTGGTATCTGATAGTCAGTCTTGTTTCCCCCCAGGAGACGAACAGCCCTGTGGGCAGCGACAAGGTAGCAGAGGAGGAGGGGGAAGACCTGCTGGAGGAGGAGGATGAATACGATGAAGAGGAGGAAGAAGACGATGACGAGCGCCCGAGGAAGAAGCCGAGGCACGGAGGCTTCATTCTGGACGAAGCCGGTACAGAATTATATAGAAATGTATTTATTAGGATAAACCCCTTGAGATGACCATCTGGTTTTCAAGGGACAAAAGCAACGAAGAAAGAAATGATAGATTTGAATTTTTTGAATTTTGAGGTTTTCTAAAAATAGTTTAAAAAAAGTTGTGATTTTAAGAAAGAAAATCTGAATGATGAGCATTTTTGAAAAACTTAAGATCCACATTTTTTTCCTTCAGAATTTCCAAAAAGTCAGAATTTTGAGATTTTCTAAAATAGCCAACATTTTGGGGGAAAATACAGGATTTTGAGAAAAACGTTTTAAAAAAAGTATAAGATAATAAAAAAAAATCAGAATTCCAAAGATAAAGTCAGAATGTCTTTCAGTTCATTTGTATTTTTTCCGTTCATGGTTTGCACGACTTAACGTATAGTAATTGTTAACAAAACATGTCTCTGTGAGCGTCGATGGAAAAGGAGCAGGGAGAATAATCTTAGACGACCCCTTTCTGAAAAAGAACAAAGTCCTTCAGATTTCTAATTCACAGCGGCAGGTAGGATAATACGAGAAACATCAAGACATTTTATTTCTGTGTGAGAACTTTTTACTTAGAGTAGAGAAAAAGTAATACTTTGAAGAAAAAGGTAGAATTTTGAGATTGTCAGAAAATAGTAAAAAAATTGTTGTTTTTTTCAGATTTTGAGAAAAACATTTAAGATTTATTTTTTAAATGTCAGAATTTCCAAATAAAGTCAAGTTTTTAGATTTTCAAAAATAGCCTTTGGGGGAAAAATACAGCATTTGGTGATTTCACAAACACAACTAAATAATTAGAAATAGAGGGTCTGTCCTTCATATTTCTATTTCACAGCCAAACGTATTCACATCCAAACATAACAGTATCGTAGGATAATAAAAGAAACATCAAGATATTTTAGTTTTGTGTGCAAGAACTTTTTACTTAGAGTAGAGAAAAAAAGTAATACTTTTAAGAAAAGTCAGAATTATGAGATTTTCGAAAAATAGTTTTAAAAAAAGTTGTGATTTTAAGGAAAAATGCTGAGCTTTTTTTTCTTCAGATTTTGAGAAAAAAGTAAAACATTTGGGGGAAAAATACAGCATTTGGTAATTTCACAAACACAACTAATTAAGGCGAGACACGGCAGGCAAAAACACCGTTTTTCAAGTATTGGTCAATTTTGAGATTTTGTGCTATTTTGATTCTATAACATGTTTTCTTTCAGGCTTTTGGAAGGAAAACGTACAAAATACACATTTAAGTGTTTATTTTACTATAGTTTGTCTATTTGCGTCTGTAGATTTCTCCTAAATTCACCAAAAGTTAGCATTCTAACGTAACATAAAGTACCGCGGCCGCTGTGTGCACCATGTCATCAGAGGTATCGCTGGAAAGCTGTGTCTCTCCTGCACAATCTCATCGGATCCAAATATGGTCATTTCCTTTGTATCAGCAACCAATCGTGAAAGCACAAAGGGGTCTTAAACCAAGAAACGAAATCTCATTGGCTGGTGTCAATTTCTGACAACGTGATTCGTTCAGATGCGTCACGTGGTGTGCTAAAACACTTCCTGGTTAGCTTTCCGCTAGAAATTGAAATCTCAAAATAGCAAAAGAACGGCGAAAAAAACGTTCACAGAGAAGACGACAACAATTGTCACTTGCACGAAGCAAGGTTATACAAAAAACAAATGACCCCGAACATGAAATACCTTCACGGAGTGCGTCGAGGCGCAAGCTATCATCCAAAGAACAGGAGGGTTTAGCTAGCGCCTCACTGCAATCTTTAAAGGTCGTTTTCTCCAAATGAGTTTTTTCTCCTACTCTGAGTTCGAAATGTCAACTTCAGTAGCACGTAGAGACACCAAACCTTCCAGTTATATTCCTATCAATATTATGAAGGCTTTTACAGAAGGGTTTGTTCATATATCATTCATAGCCTGAATTATACAACATTGTATACCTAAAAACATGGCGAAAATTGATATTTTAGGGCTGTTGACAGTATTTTCTGATTTATGGAGTGATAAAAAGAGATATCCAAAATCCCTTCTGTAAAAGCCTTAGATACTAATATGACTACAAGAATTTTGAACCTGGCTTTATCCAAAGTTCAGATTTCGATTCCTGAAATGTGTTAAAATGTGTGCATATTTAATGAGATAATGGGTAATTTGCATATTTAAACATGCTATTTCAGAAAACTTGTAATACAAAAAACAATTGCCTTATTGTAAGTAATTAACTGGAGAAATTTCTAGCTGATACTTTTAAGTTAAAAAAATTACCCTATTCACCTGGGGTGTCTCGCCTTAAATAGAAATAGATGGTCTGTCCTTCATATTTCTATTTCACAGCCAAACGTAACAGTATCGTAGGATAATAAGAGAAACACAAATACTTCTTTCCCACTTGACAGTTAACGGAAAGAAACAAAACAGACATGAACAACAGAACGCAAAGCATGACGAACAAGGACAAACGTTGAGTAAGATTCATGAAGTAATGCATACATACATAATGCTGAAACTTACCCAATGGTGATCTATAGCAGCAGGGGAAGTATTCCACGCTGTTGGGCTTTAAACATCAACGCTCTTCCGACAATAGAGTTTTTTGGGGACAGAGAAATAAATCTGGGCAGCGTCTAAATGTAACGAGTAAGGTGCAAAATAGTGCTTTAAATAAGGGGGGAAGTTACAGTAAATGCATTTAAGTGTGCAGGGATGTGTACGAAAATAATATGTTTGCTGTTTCTGAGTCCCTGAAACTCTCCCTGCTGCTTTTAAAGGAAGGACATGGAGTTTAAGTGTGTTTTTCTGTTTCCATAGATGTGGACGATGAGTATGAGGATGAGGAGGATCAGTGGGAGGAAGGAGCGGAAGATATTCTGGAGAAAGGTAAGGAGCTATCCACGTAGAGAGACACATGTCAAGTCTGTAGATATTAAAATCTAACTCTATTTTCCCTTAAACCAGTACGTTGGTCACAGCACTTGGTACAAATGCATCTTATTTTCAACATCTGCAGGCCACATTTCTTCCTAATGAGTGCGTAATTAAAAGGATGATCTCAATCTGGGTTTGAAACTTGCAAAACGACCTCGTTAATGGAGCACTTTGTTTTCTACAAATACAAAAAAAACACACATAGCTGCTTCCAACTTTCCAAAGAATGCTCTCCTGTTTCTTCGTTTATTTGAACTGTTAGTTTCTGGTGATTTGAGGACACTTAACTTGCAGATGTTTGATAATGAGAACCCACTGAACCACACCTGAACCACATCTGAACCACATCTGAACCACATCTGAACCACACCTGAACCACACCTGAACCACACCTGAACCACACCTGAACCACACCTGAACCACACCTGAACCACACCTGAACCACATCTGAACCACACCTGAACCACACCTGAACCACACCTGAACCACATCTGAACCACATCTGAACCACACCTGAGAACCACATCTGAACCACATCTGAACCACACCTGAACCACACCTGAACCACATCTGAACCACACCTGAACCACACCTGAACCACACCTGAACCACACCTGAACCACACCTGAACCACACCTGAACCACACCTGAACCACATCTGAACCACACCTGAACCACATCTGAACCACATCTGAACCACATCGCAAAGATAAGAGACATTCTTCCAAACAACCGAAGCATGTTTTGGAAACTAAACTAAATTTGGACGATTAATTAAGTTAATGGGCTTCACTTGGAAACACTGGTGCATTTTTTAGAGTCCGTAGGGGTTAAAACATTCATCAAGATATTTTCTTTTTATGTGAAAACTTTGTACTTTCAGAGTAGAGAAAAATAAGTCCTATTTTAAAAGGTAGAATTTTGTGATTTTCTAAAAAAAAGTTTTAAAAAAAAGTTTTGATTTTAAGACAAAAATTCTGAATGATGAGCATTTTTGAAAAACTTCCGGATTTTGAGAAGAAAGTGAAACATTTAAGATTTTTTTTTAAATGTCAATTTTAAAAAAGTCAGCATTTTGAGATTTTCATAAATAGTCAACATTTTGGGGAAAAAATACAGAATTTTTAGTTTTTGAAAAATAAGAAAGAAAAAATATATATCAGAATTCCAAAAATAAAGTCAGAATTTTGGGATAAAATACAGAATTTTCAGAGAATATTAAAAAAGTTCGGACTTTTAGAATAAAGTCAGGATTCCAAGGAATTTCGGAAAAGGACAGAATTTTTTTAACAAATTAAAAAATGTTACGGTGCGTCCACGCCGGTGGGCGTGTCTGGCGTGCGACCAACAACCAATCACATTAATCTCCCGCCCCTGACACACAAGCACGCGGTTTGATTGGCTAGCGCTTGTACTGGCATATGATTTGATTGGCTGACGCTTCCGTTGAACTTTTCTCAACTTTCGAAGCAACGGAGGCAAAGCGACTGAACCACAATGCAGTTCGGCAAAGTGTGACGTCACCCCTCAGAATTTCAAAATAAAGTCAGAGTTTTGTTAAAAAATTCTAAATATTGAGATGTTCTGAAAATGAAACTAGATCCCTCTGCATGTCCTCCGCTCTTTCCTTGGCGATAATTCCGCCTCACAATTGAATGTCTTATTTCAAACATGACTGCAGCATTCCTGTTGATATTTGAGCATTTTCTGCATCACATGTAGGTGTTTCAGTTTGGGTTATATTAAATGTTATTAATGTGAAAATGTCTGCAATGATAAAAGCCTAAACTGCCTTTCCCCCATCAGTTCTGTGCCATGTTGGAAATGAAATTAAGCATCTAGTGCGACAGCTGCTTGTTTTATTACTATTAATTACATTTAAGGTCGAGAACAGTTTCAAATGTTGAACTTTATACCATTTTTTAAATGTTTGCTCCCTTTTTTAACTGTAAACATCAAACAGTCTTAGTCGTTGTCACCTGCTCGATGTGTCCGATCAACATTTTACAGTTTCTTCGTCAGTGTCGTTATTAAATGCACTGCTTCTGCTTAGCTTTGATTAGCAGCTGCTTTTAGCATCTTACAAATCCCTCTTTCACATCGAATACTTTTGTTTGACTAATGTAGGAATCTTTCTGCATCCTCATTAGTCAGCGGTCCATTTTTGTAACGCTGTGACCTGCATTATATTGTAGAAACGTATATTTGTTATGACGTCTAAGCAGGCTGCCACTGACCTTTGAGCAAGGCAATTCATAGATTTTTAATACATCGTTTTTTTATGGCTGCGGAGTTATGCTAATCTACTAAACTCTTGCATATTTAACCAACAATTGGGTGGAAAACGGTGCTTTTAAACAGTTTAGTTCCTACTTTTTGATGGTGTTTTTGAGCGGGTCGGAGGAGGCAGGGGAATGGTGAAGAAAAACAACATTTTGGGACTTTTACAGATAAATCTCAGTTTCCCGCTCGATGTTGAGTTGTTTCTTCTAGTTGTTCTTGGTTTGGACTCGGCTTTGAAATGGCCCTTTCTTTTAAAGTCCGTATGTTCTGCAGCGTTGTGAGTCTTGAGGGATGTTTCTTAAAGTGTTTAACTGACCTCTCTCTCCTACCCGTGTCTCTTGTCATGCATGTCCTCTGCAGTTAACGGTAATTGGACTCCAGATACTCTCCTGCTCTCATTTTTCGTGTTCATACATTTGATGTGATTCTGAAAATGGAATATCAGTTTCATCCGTTTGATAACATCCATGTTCTCAGAATGAACTAACCCCCGTCGCCTCATCTCAGATGTTTTGTTGTGAAGCTCGACACCAGGAAGCAATGAAGGCAAATCCATCACTGGAGCATTGAGCCACAACTCACTCAGTTCGTTTTACAGTTACTTCAAGATCTGTCACAGAAATGTCCTAATTGAGGTTCCACACATTAGTTATTGACGGTTACATCCGGATAAAGATACGTTATGTATACAGCACCTTTCAACACAAGGCAATCCAAAGTGCTCACACATTCTTTACTCGCTAACTTTAAGAAAAACCACAATCATTTGCATGTAATTGGCTGTGTTAGACTGTGACAGAATATTTCCCTTACATTCATAGTTGATCTGGACATTGAAGTTATTTAGAGCTGGGCGATGTGAAGAAAGTCAAATATATCAATATTGTGATGAAATGTGAGGGTTGACTATCGTTTAATGACTAAGAGGGAAACAACGACATCACTAGACTGTAATGCTGCATTAAAAACACTTAAAGACTACATTTCAAATCCAGCCTGATCTCACATTGTGTTCTGAGTATAATGTGATATTGCTCAGCTCTAAATGAACAGGAAGTGATGCTTTGCCGGACGTTGCTTCCTGGTGCAGCGCTGCCATGTTTTTATTTTCTGTTTTCTGGACTAACGGATGTGTTTGAAGCTTTTTGTTTATGTGGTACACGGTGATGCATATCACTAAAGACAGGAGTACAGTAGAGCCCAAATCCTGAGTCAAAAAGACACGGAAATATCTCAGTTTCTGCCATATGTAAAAGCTCAAAAGAGTTGCATTCAAATCTGGTGTTGCGTTCAATGACTGCGGTTTTAATCAGTGCTTTGTTGGCTCAAAAGTCTTCATTAGAGCACCAACGTTAAACTGATGTTTGTCAGTGAACTCACAGAAAAACAACTTATAATATATTCAGCCGCCGCTTAAAATAGTCCAGCATTAAAACGAAGATCTAAAAATACTTCGATATAGAGGCGAAGTCCCTCCCCTTCCTCCATGGGACCTTATTTCAGAAAAAGTTTGTATTGAAGTCAATGGAGAGAGAAAAGTTATCTTTCCATCCCGTTTGAATTGTGCCACGAATTACACGCATGATGTTTGTCCATTTAAAAGATAATTTTACAAGTCAAAACTATAAACTGTGAAGTAACACTTATCTTTGTGTGAAACGCTCAATGAACTACATCTCCCGTCTCGCACCACTCACCCAGACGGCCGTCACGTTGAAACATTTCACTTCTTCCTTTCAGAACGAGGCGGAAAGTATTAAAAGAGGTGAAAATCACTACAAGTCTGGGCACGTTGAGAGCTGCACACACACACAAGGGGCGTTAGTCGGTTCCTAAGAGCCAACATGCGGCACCGGGACTCTGGGATTTGTAGTCTTTCTAGTTGCGTATTTTTCATAGTCTTATTTTCAAGATGGACTTTTATTAATCGCCGTGTGTTAGGAGCAGTGTGCTGCCATTTTGAACGGCGCCCGGGGAGCAGTGTGGGGAACGGTGCCTTGCTCAGGGACACCTCGGTAGCACTTGGTCTTGCCGGGACTTGAACTGGTGACCTTCCAGTTGCCAAGTCCCTATCGACTTCGCCACCACCGCCCATTTCAACAGTTTTACGACAAACTGTGACTTTTTTGACACGGAAATGATTTTTAAGATTGACAAACATCATATGTGTAATTCGTGGCACAACTCAAACGGGATGGAAAGATAATCTTCTCTCCCCATCAGAGGTTGCGCTAGACTTTTTCGCTGCCCGACAGGATCGTGACATCTCCGTCAAAATCAGGTGGGGGGGGGAGGGAGGAGGGAGAGACGCACACTCGCTCGTGAACTGTTAGCGCCGTGTTATGCATGCCCACTGCACCTCGCGGGAGCGCAGCGTAAAGCTTGTACTCAGACATTTCAATTATCGTTCGGCAAAGTTAGGTTTGGAAACGATATCATTTCCTTTTGGGAAGGCATCCTAACACCGGAGCCCCGCTGCGGGGAAGCTGTGGCGCTGTTCTGAGTTTGTTCTAATCCGACAAAATGACGGACGGCTTTCAGATTTTTCCGTCATTGTTATAAATAAAAAAACGTCATAGACGGAAAATATTCGGTTAACGCGACCTCTGCTCCCCATTGACTTCAATACATACTTCTTCTGAAATAAGGTCCCATGGAGCTCCCTCGGAAAGGGGCGGGACTTCGCCTCTCTGCTGGGCTCCTTTGCATATTTGCAGAACTCATCTTTGACTCAGACCGCAGACGACACTCCACACATGAGTGAGAAGCTGTTGTAAGAAAGTCCCAGATGTAGCCGTGCCTCCTCACGAGGAACCAATGGGATGGCGGCTGAGAGCAGGCGGTATTTGAACAGGGCTTGGAGCTACTGCACTCTGACCTTTGACCTCATGCCTCTCCGTGCTGTTCGTCATCATTAATCTGTTTGTGTTTCTGTTGTTTTTTCTCCCATCATGCTTTGTGTTGCTGCTGCCCCGATCAACCATATACTTTGGCTCGTGTCCTCCTCCTCCTCCTCCTCCTCCTCCTCTCATTTCCTTTTCTATCCTCCACGTTTGTACCCATCTTCCTCTTCCTCCTCTTGTTTCTTCGTCCTCTTCTGTTCCTGAACGTTTGCTTGTTTCTCTTTTTATTCCTTATTTTTCTCATCTTTCTCCCCAACTTCAATCTCCTTAATCCTGACTTATCTGCTCCTCCTCTTCCTCCTCTTGCTTCCTCTCCTCTTCCTCTCCTCCTCTTGCTTCCTCTCCTCTTGATTCCTCTCCTCCTCTCCCTCTCCTCTTCCTCCCCTCTCCCTCTCCTCCTCTTGCTTCCTCTCCTCTTGCTTCCTCTCCTCTTCCTCTCCTCCTCTTCCTCTCCTCCTCTTCCTCTCCTCTTCCTCTCCTCTTCCTCTCCTCCTCTCTCCCTCTCCTCTTCCTCTCCTCTCCTCTTGCTTCCTCTCCTCTTCCTCCTCTTATCCTTTCCTTCCTCTTTTCCTCTCCTTTCCCCCCCTTTTCCTCTCCTCTCCCTCTTCCTCTCCTCTGCTTCCTCTCCTCTTCCTCCCCTCCTCTTCCTCCTCTTATCCTTTCCTTCCTCTCTTCCTCTCCTCTTCCTCTCCTCTTGCTTCCTCTCCTCTTCCTCCTCTTATCCTTTCCTTCCTCTCTTCCTCTTCCCCTCTTCTCTCCCTCTCCTCTTCCTCTCCTCTTGCTTCCTCTCCTCTTCCTCCTCTTATCCTTTCCTTCCTCTTTTCCTCTCCTTTCCCCACCTCTTCCTCTCCTCTTCCTCTTCCTCTCCTCTTCCTCTCCTCTTGCTTCCTCTCCTCTTCCTCCCCTCCTCTTCCTCCTCTTATCCTTTCCTTCCTCTCTTCCTCTCCTCTTGCTTCCTCTCCTCTTCCTCCTCTTATCCTTTCCTTCCTCTCTTCCTCTTCCCCTCTTCTCTCCCTCTCCTCTTCCTCTCCTCTTGCTTCCTCTCCTCTTCCTCCTCTTATCCTTTCCTTCCTCTTTTCCTCTCCTTTCCCCCCCTCTTCCTCTCCTCTTCCTCTTCCTCTCCTCTTGCTTCCTCTCCTCTTCCTCCCCTCCTCTTCCTCCTCTTATCCTTTCCTTCCTCTCTTCCTCTCCTCTTCCTCTCCTCTTGCTTCCTCTCCTCTTCCTCCTCTTATCCTTTCCTTCCTCTCTTCCTCTTCCCCTCCTCTCTCCCTCTCCTCTCTTCCTCTCCTCTTTCTCTCCTCTTGCTTCCTCTCCTCTTCCTCTCTTCCTCCTCCTCTCCTCCTCTTCCTCCTCCTCTCTTCCTCTTCCTCTCCGTTGGGTCCAAAGCAGAGGAAGCTGAAGGTAAGCTTGATTCTAACTTATTCATTATTTACTTTTACTTTTAGAAACATGAATATCAACGTCGTGTACTTAAGTACTATCTTGACATACTTGTACTTTTTCCATTGAGTGCTACATCTACTACCAACAAGTGTCCTGCTTCACCAAGTTACATCTATTTAGCAATCACTGATTCCATATAGAAACACATAATAGTCAGAGAGAATCGTCACAAGATCGCGCGCGAGATCATCCCTAGCGGCGCATTTCTAGAAGCAAGCTTGCAGCATTTTTGTAAACGGAGGAGCTACAAAAATGGCAACGTCAAAGAAAAGCACACGGTGGTCGACCGAGGAGGTGACGACTTTCCTACATCTCATTGGGGATGATAAAATCCAGCGGGAGCTCGACGGGAGCCCCGCCTACACTGCGTTGCTACCCCAGGTCCTACACTGTAATGGAAAGGCAGCCCGAGGCCTGAGCGAGGACGCTTAAACGGGGCTACCCCGCTGCAGTGGAAATGTGCCATAAGAGAGTGATTTAAAGTCAGTACAGGTTTAACCAGTATTTGACAAAGTATCTGCAGTTGGCTCCACAAAGAGAAACTATATTCAGATGCTCCTACGTCCTTATAAGCAATCAAATCAGGAGTATATAATGCCATGATAATATAATACTAGGAAAAGAGCATTACGTGCTTTTACATTTGACACTTTGAGTACACTTGGCTGATAATACTTGGGTACTGCTACTTGAATAACATTTTGAATTCAGGACTTTAAGTGACGTATTTAAGACGACAGTGTTTTTCATTTGTCCTTTTAATCTCTCTCAGTGTCTAACATCGACCATGTGGTTCTGGACGAGGATAACTCCGGATCCAGAAGGCTGCAGAATCTCTGGAGGTAAAAACATCTCGGCTGAAATCAATCATTTGAACGCTCCAGGCGAGGAGAGGAGGCGCCGTGTTGAACTGCAGGAAGACATTCATCTGAAAACACAGCAACATGTCTTTAAGAGCTTTCTTGCTGGCGTTAGAGTTGTAGAATACGTGATAATATGCTATTCGTTTTAACCCAATTTATTTCGCATTAAGGTCACGTCTTGTATTTCATTCAGAGTGGCTTCAAAAGTCTTTAAAGGTATATTTTGTTTTAATTAACCTGAAGAGATAATTCGTTTTATTAGACTCAAAAAGTAGTGATTTATTTGCACGGTTGTTGTTAAGGAGCTTATTATCATATAATTGTTCAACATGAATAACCTTTAGGTGCTTTATTACAGAATGAATTATGGCTGTGCAATTAATCGTATTTTAATCTCGAATAAAACGATTATTATTTTAATTTAAAAAAATGTAATTATTGTTTTTTCAGTTGAATTCTACTTAAAGTTCATCAACTGTTGAAAACATACGGCTCAAATGTCTTCTTTCAATACGTGGATGTTTTCAAAGTAAATCGTTTTTAATAATCGTGATATCAATTATTGACCAAAATAATCGTAATTATGATTCTTGCCATAATCGATGACTTGTTGTTTATGCTTGTTTTAATGAATGAGAATGATGTCCCTCAGACAACGCAGCAAGAGGTTTGAGACGTGCATTCATTTGACATTTTCTGTCTGATTTTGTGGAAATATGGAAAACAATTGCACAATATTTGGCAGAAAACTGCTTTAAAGACTCTTAGTTTTCACACTGAGTGACATATAGTAAGTCATTGCTGCTTTGATTGCCCCACAGATTCCCAGACAGCGTTGAGTAATGTTGTGTATCATTGGCTCACTGTGTGTGTATCATTGGTGTGTATGTTTGTGTTGCAGAGACTCCAGAGAAGAGGCGCTGGGTGAATACTACATGAGGAAATACGCCAAGACCTCTGGAGGAGAGCAGTGAGTCCTCTCTTCCCGCTCCTTGAGGACAATACGTCTCTTATTAACAAAACATCTGTTCCTCTTTGAGATGCCACAGAGCAGTGCACTGAAGAGTCCAAATAGGGGCTTCTTTTACCCGACAACGAAGCCAAGAATAGAAGAAGAAACTAAATGTGTCCAGACGTTTAGACTTTAAGGTCTCTCAGCGAAACATGTATTATTTTATATATGGATGTGTATTATGCTCAGGGGATTTTCAAGGCAAGGCAAAACATTCTAGAAAAATATCAAAGTCAACTTTATTGTCAATCTTAAAATATATTTGCACACACAGGAAGATCGAAATACAGTTTCCCACAGTCCCGAGGTACAAAACACACATTTAAAATGCAGAAACACTCAATATTTACCAAAAAAACACACATTCAAATACAAGATGTCGTTGTGTCCCTGAGACACTTCACCCCAAAGTGCTCCGGTGCACAGTATTGAGTATGGAAGCGTCTAACAAGTAACAAGAACCCTCAATAATGACCCAAAAACACAAAATAACTAATGCAAGCGGCACTTCCGGTTGATATACTTTTTTTTATTAACGTTATGTGACAACTAGGGATGGGTATCGTTAAGGTTTTAACGGTACTGCTACTTCTATCGATACCGCTTATCGATCCGGTCCTTTAACGGTTCTCTTATCGGTTCCTTTGGAGAAAAGAAACAAATTGTGAACAAAATTAACATTGCTTTTTTATTTCAATTTAAGAAACGGGCTGGCGACACTCGGGTTCTACGGTCATTAAAAACCTGGAAAAGTCATGGAAATTCAAAATGCTAATTCCAGGCCCTGGAGAAGTGATTGGCTAATGGTGACACGAGCCAACACATCGTTATGACATCATAAAGTGTTCAAAATCTGATCAGCTCATTTTCAGACAGGTTTTTATAGAAATGGATCAGGACAAAAAGAGAGAGGGTCTTTAATAGTTATTAGATTTTCCTGATGAGGTAACTTTCCCTAATTTTCTATTAATTTCTTCTATTTCATTTGATATTTATTTGTGGACCTTTACTCAAACGCCGCATTCACTTGATCAGGAATTTATTATTTTAAATGATATTTTTACATGTGATGGTAATCCTGTTTCTTCTTCTGTGGTGCGCAGTTTCGCTGGAGGGTCGGAGGAGCTTTCTGATGACATCACACAGCAGCAGCTACTTCCTGGAGTCAAGTATGTGATTAACCAATCGGCATCGAGAACAACTTGTAGATTATAGTTTTAAATTAATGTTAAAATGTGTTTGTCGTCGACAGGGATCCCAATCTGTGGACGGTCAAGTGTAAGGTGTGTGTCCTGTCACACACACACACACACACACACACACACACGTCATCACAACTTAATGTACAGATTCTCACACACACACACTCAGTAATGTAATCCTGTGTTGTCAGATTGGAGAGGAGAGGGCGACGGCCATCGCTCTGATGAGGAAGTTCGTTGCCTACCAGTTCACCGACACGGTAAGAAACTTTAATTTACTCGTTAATTTTCTAACTGGTCCTCTCTGATTGGTTGGAGGTTCATTTCTTAGCTAGCATCTTCCTATACCTCCACTTTACAACAAACTCAATCCAACTGTTGAGTCTTTGTTACGCTCCCAGACTCCGAGGGGTGAAACACTTTGATTTCTTCAACAAAAACATGCTTTTTTCTAAGTTGAATGACATTGGAAAGCAGTTAAATAGGCTATATATATATTTTTGCACTTGGCCGGTTACCGGTGGTTTAAAAAAATTTTTTTGGCGAATGGTTAGGTGGCGAGAAAGTCTGTAGTGAAGGAGCACACTCCCGCACGGGAGCCTGCAGCGCTGCGCTCTACTCCGCAGCAAACAGCTGTTTGCTTTTCTCCCAACAACAACAACCTCGTCACGAAACGCTATGTTGTAGCGTTAATAAGATTTAACAAAATTGCTAGTCAAAATACTGATACCACAGGACCATTTCTTTTCTTTAAAGCAATATTTTGAGTGGCCGAGCGGGCAAGTGGAAAGTGCGTTCTGCTGGCCCGGGGGTCTAAATAGTGCTTCAAGGCCATTTATAATGTTGAGCCCTGGAAAAAGAGATATTATGTGAAAAATCAAGAAAAACATGGATTTAAAGACACAGTCATGTTCTTCTGTTTAGAAGCTGTCCTGTATGTTTGGTCCTCTCAGTTTTTTATATTCCCCTCTCCACAGCCGCTGCAGATAAAGTCGGTGGTGGCCCCGGATCACGTGAAAGGCTACATCTACGTGGAGTCGTACAAACAGACGCACGTGAAGGCGGCCATCGAGGGCATCGGGAACCTGAGGATGGGTCTGTGGAACCAGCAGATGGTGCCGATCAAAGAGATGACCGACGTGCTGAAGGTCGTCAAGGAGGTCACCAACCTCAAGCCCAAGTCCTGGGTGCGGCTCAAGAGAGGTCTGTACAAGGACGACATCGCTCAGGTACGCACACACAAACACACACTCACACACACTCACTCACCGGTTTATATTATTATTATTATATAATTATATATTGATGAAAAACAGTATAACCTTTAAATGTATTTATTGAGAGGATGTAATGAGCTGCTCCTCTGTCCTTCCTCTCCAGGTGGACTACGTGGAGCCCAGTCAGAACACCATCTCTCTGAAGATGATTCCCCGCATAGACCTGGACCGCATCAAGGCCAAGATGAGCCTGGTAGGGAACACACACACACACACACACACACACACACACACACACACACACACACACACACACACACACACACACACACACACACACACTTTACCCCCACTTTATTCTCCGTACTGATGGTTGTGTGTCCTGCAGAAAGACTGGTTTGCTAAGAGGAAGAAGTTCAAGAGACCCGCTCAGAGGCTGTTTGATGCTGAGAAGATCAGGTACGCACGCGCGCACACACACACACACACACACACACACACACACACACACACACACACACACACACACACACACACACACACACACACACACACACACACACACACACACACACACACACACACACACACACACACACACACACACACACACACACACACACACACACACACACACACACACACACACACACACACACACACACACACACACACACACACACACACACGTATATTCACCTACAGAATGTCACTGAAAGAGACGCTAACCAACCAGGAAGAGACTCGAAAGCACTACAGAAAAATGCAAGAGATTCAGAACGGCTATGGAAATTGGCAAAACGACAGAAGAGAGACCCAATATGACTACAAAGAGTTCAAGAACATGTAAAACAGCTGCAAAGAGACACAGAAGACTACACAAGGACAATAAAGAGTGGATAAACAACCACAAAATGACCAAAAACAGACACAAAAATCACTCAAGAGACACTAAATGAATATGGAGCGACCAATAGCGACACACGGGGATTACAAAGAGACAAACATGACTAATCAAATATGTAAAACAGCTGCTAAGAGACAGGAACGGCCACAAAGAGACAATAAAAACAGCAAAGCAACCACAAAGAGACACAAAGATCACTGTAGAGAGACGATAACTAATCACACAAACACAATGAATTAAAGCAGGGGTGGGGGGGAAAAAATCAACTGCAAAGAAAAAAAATTAAAGAAATCTAGACCGCAATATAATTAAACAAGCAACTGCCTGTTTCCCCTTTACATCCATGGTTTTTCCTGGTGAAGTTCAGGTTCCTTGAACGCAACACGAGCGTAACGTGGCATGTCACGTCTTCGAGCCTTCAGTGTCACTATCATTAATAGCAGCGGACTTAATATGGCGAGTATCAAAAAGAGAAAGGTGGATGCGCAATGTCGGATTTTCCAGGGAAAATGGACGAATGACTATTTCTTCGTCGAAGTAAAAGGCAAGCCAGTGTGCCTCGTTTGCGGGGACGCGCTTGCTGTAATGAAAAAGGCTAATATCGAGCGGCATTGCAGAAACATGCACAAATGGACGATCTGAAAGGGCAAGCTCGTTTGGATAAGCTCAACGCTCTTCGGCGGAGTTTGGTGTCCCAATAAGCGGTTTTCGCAAGACCACAGGTAACCAAGACAACGTCACGCACGTTAGTTTTGTTTTAAGTGAGCTAATCGCCAACAAAATGAAGCCTCATTCAGATGGTGAATTTGTAAAGGAGTGCCTTGTTGCCGCCGCGGAGGTTCTCGCACCAGATAAATTAAAAGTGTTCCAAAGTATTAGTTTGTCCCTGTGTCGGATCGGATTACTGACATGGCACAAGACATTGAAAAAACTCTGAAGGACACTGCAAGAGATTTCGAGTTTTTCTCTTTGGCCTGTGACAACGGACATAACTAATACCGCCCAATTAGCCATTTTTGTGCGAGGGATTACATCTGCTTTTGATACTCGGGAGGAAATGCTGTCTCTGCAAGCATGCATGGCACTACCAGAGGAGAGGATTTGTTCGAACAAGTTGTTTCGGCCATGAACAAATTTGACCTGCAGTTTGACAAGTTAAAGAGGACCTATCATGCAAAATGCACTTTTGTACGTCTTGTATACATGAATATGTGTCCCCGGTGTTCCAAGGAACTCACCAAGTGTCAGAAAACACAACCCTCTCTATTTTCCTCCGTACCCAAATCTCAAAAAAAAAAAGGGGCTGAACACTGTCCTGACGTCAGGATGGTGGCGCTACGGCTATTGGGCCAACTCTCCACCTATCAGGGGAATGTGGGGTTGGGCCACGGCCGGCCATTGCCGCTCGAAAGCGCTGGAGACGCTGTAGTACATATGCCAGGCCTGTAAGTGGTGCTGTAGTCTGCCACAAAAGCAGCGAAGAAGACTTCCCGCGCATGGTTGCCATGGTTGCCCTTCTGTTTATTCTCCGCTGTGGCTCTTTTTCTCCCTCCCTGAGGCAAGCGTTTGCTGCTGTAATTCAATGCAATCCCTCCCCGTCGAGGCAAGCGCTGTAATTCTCTCCGGTTAGTCCACCAGCAGATGACAAACATCCACCTCTCTGTCTCTTCCAAGGGACGAGGGGACCGTGTGGCAGAGTTTCAGTTCAAGATGTCCGTTAAAGTTTAAATCTTCCGGACAAAATTAGAAAAGTGCCGGTCAAAGGTCTTCTTTGTTATTTATTGAGCTTTAAAACAAATGAATAACGACTCTATATAATAATATAATAAAACACGGAGGACGGAGATCTCTTTTTCTCCCCCTCTTCTCCCCGCTGCAGCCCAGCAGCTGATCTCAGAGCACGCTCTCCTCTCCTACAGGGGGGCGTGGTCAGCTGCAGGGGGCGTGGTCAGCTGCAGCTCACAGAATCAGCCTCCTGCAAAAACAGGGCTGGAAAGAGCAAATAGAGCGAAATGAGGCGTGGCTAAAATGCATGATCTGTTTGGTATTTTGAAAACAGAAACGTATAAATATACCTTATATAGGTATGGCCCTACAATATATCATTTAAATATAGCATGATAGGTGTCCTTTTAATTATGAATGTTGTTACATCAAGGACGAAAATTAAATCAAATTTGACCTGCAGTTTGACAAGTTAAGTGGCCTGGCGACAGACGGCGCCCCGCCATGGTGGGCGTGCAGAAAGGACTGACTGCATTGGTCAGAAAGGAAATGAGTCGTCTCGATCCAAATGAGTTGGTTGTATGTCACTGTATCATACATCAAGAGAAGCTGTGTGCACATTCCCTGAAGCTCAACAATGTTATGCATACCGTTGTTTCCACCATACGCTTCATTAAAAGCAGAGGACTAAACAGTCGCCAGTTTAAGCAGCTACTGAGAGAGCTTGAGTCGGAGCACGGAGATCTGATTTATCATTGTGCTGGCTGAGTCACACAAGTATGCTTGCATGGTTTTACGAGTTGAGGGAAGAGGTAAAACAGTTCACTGAAATGAAGGGGAAACCAGTCGTGGAACTCAGTGATAGCAAGTGGCTCTTTGATTTGGGCTTCACGGAGCTGAACGTCAAACTTCAAGGTCCTAAGCAGAGGTTGAGTTCAATAATGTGAGAGGACAAAGGGTCCCCACCCCTGAATTAAAGAGACTAAACAACTCGTGTGTGTGAGAGAGTGTGATGCTCCTATCTGTGTGTGTGTGTGTGTGTGATGCTCCTATCTGTGTGTGTGTGTGTGTGTGTGTGTGATGCTCCTATGTGTGTGTGTGTGATGCTCCTATCTGTGTGTGTGTGTGTGTGTGTGTGAGATGCTCCTATCTGTGTGTGTGTGTCGCTCCTGTGTGTGTGTGTGTGATGCTCCTATGTGTGTGTGTGTGTGTGATGCTCCTATCTGTGTGTGTGTTGCTCCTATGTGTGTGTGTGTGTGTGTCGCTCCTGTGTGTGTGTAATGCTCCTATCTATGTGTGTGTGTGTGTGTGTGTGTGTTGCTCCTATCTGTGTGTGTGTTGCTCCTATGTGTGTGTGTGTGTGATGCTCCTATGTGTGTGTGTGAGAGTGTGATGCTCCTATGTGTGTGTGTGTCGCTCCTATGTGTGTGTGTGTGTGATGCTCCTATGTGTGTGTGATGCTCCTGTGTGTGTGTGTGTGTGTGTGTGTGTGTGTGTGTTGCTCCTATCTGTGTAGTAAAAAAGATGGTGGAGCTCATTATCTCATAATCCGCTTTCTAAAGGTTGGGTATCAAATATCTTGGATTATTGTAATAAGTCTAAAAACCCACCCGAGTCCCATCCCCTCTCGTAGCTTCTGATGTGCAATAGATTTTAAACATTAGCTCTTAAAAATGAGTGTTTCGTCTATTTGTTATTCAGTCAGTTATGCAGTGACTGACAGGTGCTGTTTGATTGACAGGTCCCTCGGGGGGGAGGTCAGCCACGATGGAGACTTCATGATCTTCGAGGCGAACCGTTACAGCCGGAAAGGATTTCTGTTCAAGAGCTTCGCCATGTCTGCTGTGGTAAGGACACACACACACACTAGGGCTGCACCATATATTGTGTCGTGACGATAATCGCGATATACGCATGCGCGATATTCACATCGCGTGGACGTGCGATTAAAAATAATAATAATTAGGACGTTTGATATTAAGCAGGCAAATTAACTCAAACACGTCATGTTACAATTATTTTGCTGCTTGCTACAAAAGGAAAACTTGCGCAGCTCTCATGTCAGGGGTTCTTGAGTGAGTGACAGCAAGCCACCGATCACAACCAGATCTCAAAGCAAACTGACCCGTGATTAAAGGTAGAAACACTGAATAAAGTCGTTTCCTGTGTTTCTCCAGGGCGCTGCTCACCGAGCTAGCTCAGCTTGTTGCTCTGATAACTTAAGATCCAGACGTCCGTGACTAAAATCATTAATCCGGTTAAATATAGTTACACAAATACCAATTGAATCATTAAAGTTCAAGAAAGGATGGTTTGCGGAAAAAAAAGAAGAAAAAAAACGGTATTTTCTTCAATTCCTGTATGTTTTCATATCGCAATGTATATCGCAGGGGGGGGGGGAAATCGCAATGGCAGTTTTTTCAAATATCGTGCAGCCCTAACACACACACACACACACACACACCTAAAGAAACACACTCTCCTGTAGAAACACACTGCCTCTACTCTTCCCCTGATCATCAGCTGTTGTTTCTTCTCAGATCACAGACGGAGTGAAACCCACTCTCTCTGAGCTGGAGAAGTTTGAGGATCAACCTGACGGCATCGACCTGGAGGTGGTCACTGAGTCAGGTGTGTGTGTGTGTGTGTGTGTGTGTGTGTGTGTGTGTGTGTGTGTGTGTGTGTGTGTGTGTGTGTGTGTGTGTGTGTGTGTGTGTGTGTGTGTGTGTGTGTGTGTGTGTGTGTGTGTGTGTGTGTGTGTGTGTGTGTGTGTGTGTGTGTGTGTGTGTGTGTGTGTGTGTGTGTGTGTGTGTGTGTGTGTGTGTGTGTGTGTGTGTGTGTGTGTGTGTGTGTGTGTGTGTGTGTGTGTGTGTGTGTGTGTGAACTGAGAAAGCTGTTTGGAAATTTAGGAAAGAAATGTAAATTCTAATTTAGTCTAAAACAATTGTGACTCGCTCTATGGAAATCAGTCGGAAGTCTCAACGGCTCATTTCAAAATAAACGTGGATTTGCGTTAAAAAAAAATCGTTGTTCGGTTGTTTTGTTTGATTTTAAATAAACAAAGTCTTGCCTTTCAGAATATTAAACTTGTTTCGGCAAATTCAGATGATAAATACAGCTTTGAAGCTTCGGCATTAATTACAAGCGGAGAACGGAGTAACTTGACGTCACAGCAGGCAAAACAACAGCCGGTGTTTCTCCTGAGGGGTTTCCCCGGGAAACAAACACAATACACACAAACACAAAATTACACAAACACACACACACACACACACACACTTGCGAGCTTCCCTCCAAACGAAAATATCTTCCCTCCGTAGTATCTTGATCAATTGCTCCACTAACCAATCAGATCGATGGATTCCAGAGAAGAGGAAACTTTGAAGGCCTTTTTCTCAAAATGACGACTCGGTGACAGTCATTATGTAATGTGACATATTTCGCTTAATATTTGGAGAACAAAAACAATCCAGATATCATCAGAAAGCTAGGAATATCCTCTTTCCAACAGTGTATACAACTCAAAATGTGTCTCCGTGTCAATGCGACTGATTTGGATGGAGCAGGTCACAAATATGTATAACTTAAACCGCTGATAGTGCATATAATTACTATATTAAAAGTAATGCATTGTAATTCGCTTGTTCATTTGTCTGCGTCATTATTTATTGTGTGTGTGTGTGCGTGTGTGTGTGTGTGTGCGTGTGTGTGCGCAGGTAAGGAGCGTGAACACAACCTGCAGGCTGGAGACAACGTGGAGGTGTGTGAGGGAGAGCTGATCAACCTGCAGGGAAAAATCCTCAGTGTGGACGGAAACAAGATCACCATCATGCCCAAACACGAAGACCTGAAGGTAGGTACACACACACACACACACACACACACACACCTCTACCAACACAATTCTACCTTTAACTTTTGACTAAGACCACCATAACCCCCCCCCCCTGCGTGTGTGTTTTCTCCCAGGACCCCCTGGAGTTCCCGGCTCACGAGTTGAGGAAATATTTCCGTATGGGCGACCACGTGAAGGTGATCGCGGGTCGATACGAGGGCGACACCGGCCTCATCGTCAGGGTGGAGGAGAACTTCGTCATCCTCTTCTCCGACCTCACCATGCACGAGGTAACCAGTCCTCATCACCATGTGTCCCCTCTTCTTCATGTCTCTTCCTCATCACCACGTGTCCCCTCTTCTTCATGTCTCTTCTACATCAACATGTGTCCCCTCTTCTCCATGTCTCTTCCTCATCACCACGTGTCCCCTCTTCTTCATGTCTCTTCTACATCAACATGTGTCCCCTCTTCTCCATGTCTCTTCCTCATCACCACGTGTCCCCTCTTCTCCATGTCTCTTCTACATCAACATGTGTCCCCTCTTCTTCATGTCTCTTCCACATCACCACGTGTCCCCTCTTCTTCATGTCTCTTCTACATCACCATGTGTCCCCTCTTCTTCATGTCTCTTCTACATCACCATGTGTCCCCTCTTCTTCATGTCTCTTCTTCATCAACATGTGTCCTCTGTTCTTCATGTCTCTTCTACATCACCATGTGTCCCCTCTTCTTCATGTCTCTTCTTCATCAACATGTGTCCTCTGTTCTTCATGTCTCTTCTACATCAACATGTGTCCCCTCTTCTTCATGTCTCTTCTACATCAACATGTGTCCCCTCTTCTTCATGTCTCTTCTTCATGTCTCTTCTACATCAACACGTGTCCCCTCTTCTTCATGTCTCTTCCTCATCACCATGTGTCTCCTCTTCTTCATGTCTCTTCTACATCAACACGTGTCCCCTCTTCTTCATGTCTCTTCCTCATCACCATGTGTCCCCTCTTCTTCATGTCTCTTCTTCATCAACATGTGTCCTCTGTTCTTCATGTCTCTTCTACATCAACATGTGTCCCCTCTTCTTCATGTCTCTTCTACATCAACATGTGTCTCCTCTTCTTCATGTCTCTTCTACATCACCATGTGTCCCCTCTTCTTCATGTCTCTTCTACATCAACATGTGTCCCCTCTTCTTCATGTCTCTTCTACATCAACACGTGTCCCCTCTTCTTCATGTCTCTTCTACATCAACATGTGTCCCCTCTTCTTCATGTCTCTTCTACATCAACATGTGTCCCCTCTTCTTCATGTCTCTTCCTCATCAACATGTGTCCCCTCTTCTTCATGTCTCTTCTACATCAACATGTGTCCCCTCTTCTTCATGTCTCTTCTTCATCAACATGTGTCCCCTCTTCTTCATGTCTCTTCTACATCAACATGTGTCCCCTCTTCTCCATGTCTCTTCTACATCAACATGTGTCCCCTCTTCTCCATGTCTCTTCGACATCAACATGTGTCCCCTCTTCTCCATCAACATGTGTCCCCTCTTCTTCATGTCTCTTCTACATCAACATGTGTCTCCTCTTCTCCATGTCTCTTCTACATCAACATGTGTCCCCTCTTCTTCATGTCTCTTCCTCATCAACATGTGTCCCCTCTTCTTCATGTCTCTTCTACATCAACATGTGTCCCCTCTTCTTCATGTCTCTTCTACATCAACATGTATCCCCTCTTCTTCATGTCTCTTCTACATCAACATGTGTCCCCTCTTCTTCATGTCTCTTCTACATCAACATGTGTCCCCTCTTCTTCATGTCTCTTCTACATCAACATGTGTCCCCTCTTCTTCATGTCTCTTCTACATCAACATGTGTCCTCTCTTCTTCATGTCTCTTCTACATCAACATGTGTCCCCTCTTCTTCATGTCTCTTCTACATCAACATGTGTCCCCTCTTCATCATGTCTCTTCTACATCAACATGTGTCCCCTCTTCTTCATGTCTCTTCTACATCAACATGTGTCCCCTCTTCTTCATGTCTCTTCTACATCAACATGTGTCCCCTCTTCTTCATGTCTCTTCTACATCAACATGTGTCCCCTCTTCTTCATGTCTCTTCTACATCAACATGTGTCCCCTCTTCTTCGTGTCTCTTCTACATCAACATGTGTCCCCTCTTCTCCGTGTCTCTTCTACATCAACATGTGTCCCCTCTTCTTCATGTCTCTTCTACATCAACACGTGTCCCTTCTTCTTCATGTCTCTTCTACATCAACATGTGTCCCCTCTTCTTCATGTCTCTTCTACATCAACATGTGTCCCCTCTTCTTCATGTCTCTTCTACATCAACATGTGTCCCCTCTTCTCCATGTCTCTTCCTCATCAACATGTGTCCCCTCTTTTTCATGTCTCTTCTACATCAACATGTGTCCCCTCTTCTTCACGTCTCTTCTACATCAACATGTGTCCCCTTTTCTCCATGTCTTCTACATCAACATGTGTCCCCTCTTCTCCATGTCTCTTCTACATCAACATGTGTCCCCTCTTCTTCATGTCTCTTCTACATCAACATGTGTCCCCTCTTCTTCATGTCTCTTCTACATCAACATGTGTCCCCTCTTCCTTCATGTCTCTTCTACATCAACATGTGTCCCCTCTTCTTCATGTCTCTTCTACATCAACATGTGTCCCCTCTTCTTCATGTCTCTTCTACATCAACATGTGTCCCCTCTTCTTCATGTCTCTTCTACATCAACATGTGTCCCCTCTCCTTCATGTCTCTTCTACATCAACATGTGTCCCCTCTTCTTCATGTCTCTTCTACATCTGTCCCCTCTTCCTCATGTCTCTTCTACATCAACATGTGTCCCCTCTTCTTCATGTCTCTTCGACATCAACATGTGTCCCCTCTTCTTCATGTCTCTTCTACATCAACATGTGTCCCCTCTTCTTCATGTCTCTTCTACATCAACATGTGTCCCCTCTTCTCCATGTCTCTTCTACATCAACATGTGTCCCCTCTTCTTCATGTCTCTTCTACATCAACATGTGTCCCCTCTTCTTCATGTCTCTTCTACATCAACATGTGTCCCCTCTTCTTCATGTCTCTTCTACATCAACATGTGTCCCCTCTTCTTCATGTCTCTTCTACATCAACATGTGTCTCCTCTCCTTCATGTCTCTTCTACATCAACATGTGTCCCCTCTTCTTCATGTCTCTTCTACATCTGTCCCCTCTTCCTCATGTCTCTTCTACATCAACATGTGTCCCCTCTTCTTCATGTCTCTTCTACATCAACATGTGTCCCCTCTTCTTCATGTCTCTTCTACATCAACATGTGTCCCCTCTTCTTCATGTCTCTTCTACATCAACATGTGTCCCCTCTTCTTCATGTCTCTTCTACATCAACATGTGTCCCCTCTTCTCCATGTCTCTTCCTCATCAACATGTGTCCCCTCTTCTTCACGTCTCTTCTACATCAACATGTGTCCCCTTTTCTCCATGTCTTCTACATCAACATGTGTCCCCTCTTCTCCATGTCTCTTCTACATCAACATGTGTCCCCTCTTCTTCATGTCTCTTCTACATCTGTCCCCTCTTCCTCATGTCTCTTCTACATCAACATGTGTCCCCTCTTCTTCATGTCTCTTCTACATCAACATGTGTCCCCTCTTCTTCATGTCTCTTCTACATCAACATGTGTCCCCTCTTC
This sequence comes from Pogonophryne albipinna, assembly GCA_028583405.1. Classification (NCBI taxonomy): domain Eukaryota; kingdom Metazoa; phylum Chordata; class Actinopteri; order Perciformes; family Artedidraconidae; genus Pogonophryne; species Pogonophryne albipinna. The sequence goes on from CM053252.1 coordinate 3,122,445, forward strand.
TTCATGTCTCTTCTACATCAACATGTGTCCCCTCTTCTTCATGTCTCTTCTACATCAACATGTGTCCCCTCTTTTTCATGTCTCTTCTACATCAACATGTGTCCCCTCTTCTTCACGTCTCTTCTACATCAACATGTGTCCCCTTTTCTCCATGTCTTCTACATCAACATGTGTCCCCTCTTCTCCATGTCTCTTCTACATCAACATGTGTCCCCTCTTCTTCATGTCTCTTCTACATCAACATGTGTCCCCTCTTCTTCATGTCTCTTCTACATCAACATGTGTCCCCTCTCCTTCATGTCTCTTCTACATCAACATGTGTCCCCTCTCCTTCATGTCTCTTCTACATCAACATGTGTCCCCTCTTCTTCATGTCTCTTCTACATCAACATGTGTCCCCTCTTCTTCATGTCTCTTCTACATCAACATGTGTCCCCTCTTCTTCATGTCTCTTCTACATCAACATGTGTCCCCTCTTCTTCATGTCTCTTCTATATCAACATGTGTCCCCTCTCCTTCATGTCTCTTCTACATCAACATGTGTCCCCTCTTCTTCATGTCTCTTCTACATCTGTCCCCTCTTCCTCATGTCTCTTCTACATCAACATGTGTCCCCTCTTCTTCATGTCTCTTCGACATCAACATGTGTCCCCTCTTCTTCATGTCTCTTCTACATCAACATGTTTCCCCTCTTCTTCATGTCTCTTCTACATCAACACGTGTCCCCTCTTCTCCATGTCTCTTCTACATCAACATGTGTCCCCTCTTCTTCATGTCTCTTCTACATCAACATGTGTCCCCTCTTCTTCATGTCTCTTCTACATCAACATGTGTCCCCTCTTCTTCATGTCTCTTCTACATCAACATGTGTCCCCTCTTCTTCATGTCTCTTCTACATCAACATGTGTCTCCTCTCCTTCATGTCTCTTCTACATCAACATGTGTCCCCTCTTCTTCATGTCTCTTCTACATCTGTCCCCTCTTCCTCATGTCTCTTCTACATCAACATGTGTCCCCTCTTCTTCATGTCTCTTCTACATCAACATGTGTCCCCTCTTCTTCATGTCTCTTCTACATCAACATGTTTCCCCTCTTCTTCATGTCTCTTCTACATCAACACGTGTCCCCTCTTCTCCATGTCTCTTCTACATCAACATGTGTCCCCTCTTCTTCATGTCTCTTCTACATCAACATGTGTCCCCTCTTCTTCATGTCTCTTCTACATCAACATGTGTCCCCTCTTCTTCATGTCTCTTCTACATCAACATGTGTCCCCTCTTCTTCATGTCTCTTCTACATCAACATGGGTCCCCTCTTCTTCATGTCTCTTCTACATCAATATGTGTCCCCTCTTCTTCATGTCTCTTCTACATCAACATGTGTCCCCTCTTCTTCATGTCTCTTCCACATCAACATGTGTCCCCTCTTCTTCATGTCTCTTCTACATCAACATGTGTCCTCTCTTCTTCATGTCTCTTCCACATCAACATGTGTCCCCTCTTCTTCATGTCTCTTCTACATCAACATGTGTCCCCTCTTCTCCATGTCTCTTCTACATCAACATGTGTCCCCTCTTCTTCATGTCTCTTCTACATCAACATGTGTCCCCTCTTCTCCATGTCTCTTCTACATCAACATGTGTCCCCTCTTCTTCATGTCTCTTCTACATCAACATGTGTCCCCTCTGTGGAAAGAGACTCTGAAAGTTTCAGGAACAAAGATTCTCTCTCTTTTTGATCCATTTCTATAAAAACCTGTCTGAAAATGAGCTGATCAGATTTTGACCACTTTATGATGTCATAACGATGTTTTGTCTTGTGTGACCATTAGCCAATCAGCAACCAAGGTAACCCCCCCCCCCCCCCTTATCACCTGAATCTCCTCCTAGAGCACCATTGAGTTCTTTGTAACCAAATGTCTCTCAGAGGGGCGTGGGGAGGGGCTCCTTATTTTCATCTAAAGTAACAGACAGAGAATCAGCACTTTGGAAACAGGGCTGAAACAGAGGGGATTATGGGTAATGCTGCGATGATCCGTTTGGTGTTTCAGCCAATCGGAGACAGGCTCTGGATATATCTGAGACCTGATATATTGATGAAGAAGAGGATGATAGGGAGCTTTAAAATGGTCATCCAATGTTGTGTGTGTGTGTGTGTGCGCAGTTGAAGGTGTTACCCAGAGACCTGCAGCTCTGCTCGGAGACGGCTTCCGGGGTGGATGCGGGGGGGCAGCACGAGTGGGGGGAGCTGGTGCAGCTCGACCCTCAGACGGTCGGGGTCATCGTCCGTCTGGAGAGGGAGACGTTCCAGGTAACAGGGCTGAAACAGAGGGATATGAGGGATGTCTCAAATTAATTATCTGTTTGGTATTTTGAGCACATTTTTTTTAAAATATATTTTTATATATCTGACACCCATCATATATGACTAAAAAGAATACAATAGGAGACCTTTAAGGTTTGAACTTATTCGATAGAGCTGTATGGTTCTGAAACCCCTTGTGCGCTCTCAGGTGCTGAACATGCACGGGAAGGTGATGACGGTGAAGCATCAGTCGGTGAACCGCAGGAAGGACAACCGCTTCGCCGTGGCTCTGGACTCGGAGCAGAACAACATCCACGTCAAGGACATCGTCAAGGTTATCGACGGCCCACACTCGGTGAGGATCATTTCTGTCTCGATAAACTCAATATGTATCTCCAGGTCACATACCTCCCAGAGCTGAGATGCTGCAGCAGCTTGTCAAATGTTCACCCAATGACACGACGTTAAATAACAGGACTGAATTGGTTTGGTTGTTCTGTGACTAAGATGAGAATAAAATAAGTAAAATGAGACACCGGTTCAGTCAGGAGTTCATTTCTGTTCTGTCTCAATAAACTCTGTATCTAAATGTCACATACTTAACTGCTTTAGTGAGATCACATCTAGAAACTGATTTGAGTATATTTTGAAACTTGGACTGATTTAAGACTTAACCAGTTACACCCTACGGCGAGCAAAACGCAACATCTTGCAAGAAACAGCGCCTGAGGGCTTCTTAACATTTGATAAACTATGAATGTGTCATACCCACTTAACGGGAAGAAACTCAGCTTTCAGACAATATTAACCATTTTTAGCTAAACGAAACATAAGGGTAATAACAAAGGCTCTGAATTAGCCCTGAGCGAAAGAATGCAAACACACTTGGCACAGAACTCACGTTAAAATACCCCTTCTACTTATCGTATCTGCACAAACAAGATATGGATTAGCAAGCTGACATTCCACAGATTCCAGACATAGAAGTATCATCACTGACTCGAGACGGGGGAAGCGAACAAAGACATCACACCACGTAGCTTTACGGAGGAAACACAGCGAATTTGTCTTACCTTTGCTGTTTCTGATCAAAAGTTGTCTTCAATGGCATTAAAACGATAAAACCGCTGCTGAAGTTAATCCATAGGGTAATCCAATGTGTCTGTAATCCATCATTCCATTTTGATGTCAATAAACGAGATTTCATATTAGCTGCTACGATAGCTGCTACTTAAATGTCTTAAACTAGCTCAAAATAGTTTCTTTGTCTATTATAAGAATACAAAGACACAAAATCAGAGTTATTTTCTGCTGTGTCTCAATAAACTAAATATTGATCTCAACTGCATATATAGTTCATACTTTAGTGAGATCCTACTGAAATAGTTAGGGTTTTCTTTGACATATTTAAGACAAACATGACTAAAACTAGACTTCAAAAAGACACGGTAACGATCAGAGAGTTCATTTTGTGTCTCAATAAACTAAATATTTATCAACCTCACAGACTTCCTGCTGTACTGAGAGCCTGCAGCTTCTAACATATTCACTCAGTCTCCTCCAAGGACACAATGAAAGCAAGGAGGGGTTGTATTTAAGTATTTTGTTGGATATAAGCTTACAATTCCAAAAAATCAAGTAAAGT
>CM053252.1:3131392-3141392 GCA_028583405.1 Pogonophryne albipinna
GTCCGTTGTTTGTGTTTGTTTTTAGTGTCAGGATCCTTTGTCTTTTTCTCTGCAAACAAAATCTACCTGAACCCGAACCCTGCCACTCAGCCACAGTCTGGGCTTTGTTACCAATTGATTTTAAGTTTCTGCAGCACTTAAGTCATATTGGTTGGTTTTGTAAAGCCCTTTGAATTGCCTGGTGTTGGATTGTGCTGAAAAATGTACTTGCCTACTTTTAATGCTTTTCTGCAGTTGTAGTTTGGTTTCCTAATGAAGTGTCTCAGCACCCTAAGGTCATTGTCTGTCTCGTGTTTGCTCCTCAGGGTCGCGAGGGGGAGATCCGTCATCTGTTCAGAGGATTCGCCTTCCTCCACTGTAAGAAGCTGGTGGAGAACGGAGGCATGTTCGTCTGCAAGACCCGACACCTGGTGCTGGCCGGAGGGTCAAAGGTCAGTGAGACACAACCAAGGGCTGTTAGGGAGAGAGAGGGGCAGGAATGAGTCCTTAAAGGTCACCAATTCTGCAAAATCCACTTCCTCAGGTCTCTTCTACATCAACATGTGTCTCCTCTTCTTCATGTCTCTTCTACATCAACATGTGTCCCCTCTTCTTCATGTCTCTTCTACATCAACATGTGTCCCCTCTTCTTCATGTCTCTTCCACATCAACATGTGTCCCCTCTTCTTCATGTCTCTTCTTCATCAACATGTGTCCCCTCTTCTTCATGTCTCTTCTTCATCAACATGTGTCCCCTCTTCTTCATGTCTCTTCTACATCAACATGTGTCCACTCTTCTTCATGTCTCCTCTACATCAACATGTGTCCCCTCTACATCAACATGTGTCCCCTCTTCTTCACGTCTCTTCCACATCAACATGTGTCCCCTCTTCTTCATGTCTCTTCTACATCAACATGTGTCCCCTCTTCTTCATGTCTCTTCTTCATCAACATGTGTCCCCTCTACATCAACATGTGTCCCCTCTTCTTCACGTCTCTTCCACATCAACATGTGTCCCCTCTTCTTCATGTCTCTTCTTCATCAACATGTGTCCCCTCTTCTTCATGTCTCTTCCACATCAACATGTGTCCCCTCTTCTTCATGTCTCTTCTACATCAACATGTGTCCCCACTTCTTCACGTCTCTTCTACATCAACATGTGTCCCCTCTTCTTCACGTCTCTTCTACATCAACATGTGTCCCCTCTTCTTCATGTCTCTTCTTCATCAACATGTGTCCCCTCTTCTTCATGTCTCTTTTACATCAACATGTGTCCCCTCTTCTTCATGTCTTTACATCAACATGTGTCCCCTCTTCTTCATGTCTCTTCTACATCAACATGTGTCCCCTCTTCTTCATGTCTCTTTTACATCAACATGTGTCCCCTCTTCTTCATGTCTTTACATCAACATGTGTCCCCTCTTCTTCATGTCTCTTCTACATCAACATGTGTCCCCTCTTCTTCATGTCTCTTCTTCATCAACATCTGTCCCCTCTTCTTCATGTCTTTACATCAACATGTGTCCCCTCTTCTTCATGTCTCTTCTTCATCAACATCTGTCCCCTCTTCTTCATGTCTTTACATCAACATGTGTCCCCTCTTGAAACAGAGGGGATTATGGGTAATGCTGCAATGATCTGTTTGGTGTTTCAGCCAATCAGAGACAGGCTCTGGATATATCTGAGACCTGTGATATGTTGATGAAAGAGACGATAATAGGAACTTTAAACCCTTACATGAGTCGGGGTTTCTCCCCTCACTGTTCCCTCCTCTTCACGTCAATGGGTTCCTGAATGTGTTTTTGGTTATAATCAGATTAACACGAGCTGAAGAGATGTATACGTTTTGTTTTACGTCAGTAAACACCCCACTGGTGGATTTAAAAATGGAGGATGCTAACAAGTTTCTAAATGAGACGATGTATCTGCCTGCAGTGATTGAGTGCGGCTCTCACCACATGTGGTCTGGAAGAAGACACTCATAACGTTGGCAACCGCCTTAATCAGCTCCAAAACACTTGGCTTGTATTGATAATGACAAAAGCTTTATTGTTATATACACAACCCTGTCGTCAATACAAATCTGTAATTCCTGTTGTTTACGTCCGCGGTGCCATCTTGTATACGGGCGTCATGTTCTCGATCATTTATATAGCGCCACAGTACTCATACTTTATCTCTCTAGAACCAACACCTGACGCATATATATACATACAGAGGAAGGAGAGCGTGTTTGTGCTTTTAAAACTAGTCATTAATGTACGTACAGTGTTAATTAAACCCTCAGAATGTGATGTTTCCTTCAATATATGTTTGAAATGACTTCTCTTCTGTAAATCTGTGAACTCTTTCAGCCCAGAGACGTGACCAACTTCACGGTGGGAGGGTTCGCTCCCATGAGTCCTCGCATCACCAGCCCCATGCACCATGGGGGAGGAAGTGAGTACACTCTAATACAGCAAAGCTAAATGTATTACAGCCCCAAATCACAAGAAATGCCTCAAAGCGCTGCACAAAGCAAAGACAACATACAAACGTCATAGCATAACAATGATAAAAACATTATACTTAAGCAATAGCTCACGACAGGCAGTGGTATACGCTCAGTATATCTCAGCTAGGGGTGTGGCCCCCCTAGCTGAGATATACTGACCATATACCACGGCCTGAAGTGAGCTGTTGCTTTTATAATTAAACAGTTACCAAGTGTGGCAATGTGAAAGAAAAACACGTGTTGCATGCATGTAGCAGCCGTGTGCGTGTGTGTCTGTGTGTGTGTAAACTGCCCCGCCCCCTCGCACACACACACAGACGGGGGAGAAAAGCCAAATTCTGGAGAAAAATCCCAAAGAAATAAGGACATTTTGAAAAAAAGACAAATTTGAGATGCATTGTGGGACATGTAGTTTATGGGCATCGTGCTTCTGTAAATCGGCATGTAACCCTATAATAAACCTGTTATATTCTTTGCAAGCTCTTGTGGGCCGCATGAAGTGAAGTCACGGGCCGGATTTGGCCCCCGGGCCTTGAGTTTGACACCCCTGCGCTAGAGACTGAGGAGACTAAGGGGATTTAAACAAGTCTCTTCCACCTCTTTATGAACTGACACACCTGTCCCAGAGGCTCAGAGCTCAGACACTGATTGGTTCAGCAGACGTAACATTAAAACTAGGGCTGTCAAACGATTAACATTTTTAATCGGATTAATCACAGTTTAAACATTTATTAATCAGATTAATCACCATTCGAACTATGTCCAAAATATGCCATTTCTTTATGTATATTGTGGGAATGGAAAGATAAATGAAAGAAGGCGGATATATCCATTTAACATACAGTATGTTTATTATAACATTTTTCTGCGTGTCAAAATGAAAGACAGCCCACACACCTATCAATCATCAAACCGTGGGGTCTTAATTCATTACGTGTTGATTTCTATCAACGGGGGAGTACTTCAGGAAAGTCGACAGAGGGGGGGGCGGGCTAGTGGAGTACTTCGTGACCACAGAGTGTGAACGTTGTGATCAGCTGTTTTAGCGCAGTTCTCCAGTGAAGGGGGGGGGGGGGGAGTCTCCCTCCGCAGCCGGTTGGCGTAGTTTTGGCACAATCCCGTTGTACAGACCGACGTTAACAGCAGCCCTATCTGTGCACACGGAGACCGACTCTGTCGTCCGGTGATCTAACCGCCTTCTGGAAAAGCTTCACAAGTACGCCGGTACGCAAATGCTCTTTGTGACACAAGTTTCAGATTATGCACATAACCTGCGTACCAGTTATGTGCACCCCTGTACTACAGCAAAAGTATTCTCCGTCGGGACTTCCTGCAACAACACCGACATTATCAAAGATGTTCTATTGAGAAGACGATCACTACGTGACAAAAGTTTTCAAAACCGTTTCTGGTCTTCGGTATTTCCAGACAAGTGGCTTCTGAAATCAATCTGACTAACTGCTGTCTGTGCAATTTACTCCATGCGAGTTGGCGGACTTTAATTTGCTTACTTTAACATCATTTTTCATGGTGGGGCTAAGCCATTTCTTGGTATGGGTGTAGCCTACCCCAGCCATACCCTGGCGCCGCCACTGGTGGCACGTATGGGGCGGGCCATTCTGCACATGCGTTAAATGCGTTAAATATTTTAACGCAATTAATTCAAAAAATTAATTACCGCCGTTAACGCGATAATTTTGACAGCATTAATTTTTATATAGTCTTACATATAAAACTGGCCCTTTGAGTGCTAACATGATGCTGATGTGGCCCGAGATGAAATTGAGTTTGACCCCCCCTGCTCTAGGGTCTCTCTTACCTCAGTAAATCAGACGAGAGGCGTCTCCTTGCAAAGCCACAGCCAAATAAGAGTTAATGTTTCAGGGTTTGTAGTTTCTTGGAAGGCTGCAGCTGTTAATGCTTTCTGTTGGGGTGTTGTAATGGTAAACACACTCTCACTCAGTACATCCAAATCTCACACTTGAAGGATTTCCTCTTGGCCAGGAGTTTTGGTATCTGGCCTCGGGGACTCGGGGGCTTCATTCATCCCGGAGGAGCTTAGTTTTCTGATAGTTACTACATTTTAAAACCAATTAGTAGTAATCAGCAGCGAACAGCTTCAACACGTGTATTTCGGTTTATTCACGGCATTCATTTTGTTATTCTACAGTATTGTTGTTTTAGAGTTATTTGTTAATGTAACCCAATTTGTGTTCTTTGAAATTGAAAAGGATATCGCATTGTGTTACTTTCAGTTGTATATGTCTTAAGTGTAATTTGGCTTGGCTTCCTATTTTGTATGGACATGCTTTTATTTTGAAGGAGAGTTAGCGCTGTTGACAGGAAGTTGTTGTTGCTATGGAAACAACGTGACAGAGATTAACGGAGAAAAGTAATATCTACATATAAAGACGGAGAAAGTAAACGATAACGTTTATGGTTAAGTGTTAGCACCCCCCGAAGAGGCACAAGCTCTTACGTTGATATTGGAGTTTTCAATACATTTAAAAAAAAAAAGAATAACGGAATTGAAACCTGAATAGTACGAACGAACGAATATTCGGATATTCGGGTACAGCCCTAACTCACACACACACAGTCATTCACACTTACACATTCTCTCACACACACACACACACACACACACACACACACACACACACACGCGCGTATCTAAAAAAGTTAAATAAAAAAAATTGTAAAAATAAAATAGGATACTAATATTTATATCAACCTAAAAAGTTAACCTGTGAAATAAAATATAATAAAGAATAAAACAACAATATGTATTTAAACATAAGTAAAAAGTGCACACATCTATACAGTGGTGTTACAGTAAGTCAGTTTAAATTAGACACTAACTCCCCTACTAACACCTTTAATTAGTTTGAACTCAAAACTCCCCAAACAGAAAACTCTAAACTCAGAAGTCTTCATCTCATTGGTCTGCATCGTCGTATAAGTCACAATAAAACTGAATTAAGAAGAACTTTGATCAATTGGTTTTAAATGTCTGACTATGTTCTGAGCGGCAGCCGCTGCTTACACTGATATCAATTCAAGGTTTTTTAATGAACTGCGTTTTTTGTTCTGCAGGTTCTCCACAGAGAGGAGGAGGTGGAGGAGGAGGTGGGGGGGGAGGAGGAGGAGGAATGGGGCGGGGCCGAGGACGAAGAGACAACGATCTGATTGGTCAAACCGTCCGCATCTCGCAGGGTCCTTACAAAGGTGAGACACTGGAGACATTAATACAGATTATTAAGTTGTGATTATTGTTAATATTAAACTCCAGTGGTGGAAATGCATTTTTTAAAGATTATTTCTGGCATTTGTCATCATGTATCATTCTTTATTTTGCAAACATTTAAACATATTTAAAACTTTGGTACCACTTTACAATAAAGGATTCATAGAGGGTTGATAATTAGGTTATGAATTACGTTGTAAACACTTTATTAATCATTAAGAACCATTTATAAACCAGTTCTAACATAGTTTTCATACATCAACACAGGCTCACTATTTGGCAAGATGACTAAGCCTTATATTGGCTACCTAGCTTACTTCGTCTTCTTCATCAGCCAGCATCCTTGGTATCTGTTGTTCACCGAGTTGATTACCCCCCATCCATCTTGATGTTTCTTGGCATCTCTTTATGACCACTTATTTACGAGTTACTAACATTTATAGTTGCTAAAAGGAGCCTTATTGTAAAGTGTAAAACACATTCCCATTTATTAATGAGTTACTACCATTTCTAATAAGGCTGAGCAGTACAGATACACGTGGGCTCACTATTTGGCAAGAGGACTAAGCCTTATATTGGCTACTTAGCGAGAATTAACTCAGTGAGCAACAGATACCAAGGATGCTGGCTGATGAAGAAGACGAAGTAAGCTAGGAAGCCAAAATAAGGCTTGGCAGTACAGATACATGTGGGCTCACTATTTGGCAAGCAACCGGTCACAGTTGCCCTGTTTATCTCATGTCTTATAAAAGCTTAGTAATGATTTATAAAGTGTTCACAACCTAATTAATTAATTACAAACTATTTGTAAACTCTTTATTGAGGGTAGTCTTAATGTAAAGTGGTACCGACACTTTTTGAACTGACAATTTGTTCAGACATTTTTCACACGTTTAAGACTTTTTGTATTCTCATTTCGGCACTTTTTTCTGTTGTTGGTCATATTTTTCAAAACATTAATTTTTTTGACAACTTTTGGAAAAAATCACCCTTTTTTCAGAAAACTTTCTGACATTTTCTCATTCACATTTTCAGATACTCAGATAAAGATTAGGATGCATTAATGTTTTATTATTTGTAATATTAGATACCAGTGGTGGATATGTATGTTTTTAAAATATCTTATTCCTTTTTAAATGACATGTTTTCATTCTTTATTTTGCACACTTTTTAAACATATCTCAAAACTTTTCTAACAATTTTTCCAAACATTCTTCAGACGTTTCAGACACTTTTAAAACATTTTCTCACATTTTCCAAGCCTTTTTTTTAATATTTTTAAAGTCAACAGCTATTGATATGTGATATAAAATTCACAACATATTTTTACCCAACCAAATATTCTGCTTCACCCCAATTGTTTGCATTTAGTGTCAAAAACATTTTCATTTTGTCCAAAAGAAGTATTTAACTGTCCTAATTGTCTTCAAATGAATGATGCTGATGCATTTTCCTACATTTCCCAGGATACATTGGGGTGGTGAAGGACGCCACAGAGTCCACGGCGCGTGTTGAGCTGCACTCGACCTGTCAGACCATCTCAGTGGATCGACAGCGCCTCACCACCATGTACGAAACATTATTATTATGTATTCATTTCAACAAGGACCATGCATACAAATACATTGATTGCCTATTGATTTGAACACGATCCGTGTATCCATCATTTCCTGGTCTTCTCTAAAGAAGAGGGACCAATGGAAACGTTGTCATGTTGCCGTTGTTCAGCATGGAAACATTCATTAGCTAACAATGACATGTTCTATTAATATAAAGGGAGGTCAGGTACTCTTTAAAACAGCTGCTAGCTATGGGTACTTTTTACTGAAGTACATTTCAAAGCCTCTTTACTTTGACTTGAGTGAAGAAGTTTAGTCAGTACTTCTACTTTCACCAGAGTATTTTTAAACACGAGTATCTGTACTTCTACTTGAGTAAAGGATGTGTGTGCTTTAAACATCTCTCTAACCTCACATTGACCTCCATCCTCTCCACCTCAGGGGGGCTAAGAGGCACAGCGGGCAGACCTCGGCTCACGGCCGCACCCCGATGTACGGTTCCCAGACTCCGATGTACGGGACGGGATCCAGAACGCCCATGTACGGCTCTCAGACGCCCGTACAGGAAGGTGAGAGGGGGAATAATTATCTTTATTTGACACAAAGTACTGGACATAAAATGCACACTTTTCACACATACATGTACACATATCTAATATTTATATATGACCCAAATATGTATATATGTTCATCTTTAATTTTGTTTTTGTGTGTTAACATTAGCATTTCTATTTATATACGTTTAAACCCTGTAGCTAAAAAGTTACTTATAATTCCCGTGAAATAAAACATATTTCTCACATTGTTCCTCCAGCTGGAAACCGCACGCCTCACTACGGCTCTCAAACCCCATTGCATGATGGGAGCAGGACGCCGGGTCAGAGCGGAGCCTGGGACCCCAGCAACCCCAACACACCCTCCAGGTAACACACACACTCACACACAGCTGTCTTGATGCATGATGGGGCTCTTGTTTTGAAAAACATGCATCACCTGGAGCTTCCTGTAAGGATACACTTACTCTATGGGGCTCTTATTTTGAAAAACATGCATCAGCTGGAGCCTCCTTTAAGGATACACTTACTCTATGGGGCTCTTATTTTGAAAAAATACATCACCTGGAGCTTCCTGTAAGCAAATAGTCCCCCCTTGGGTCTTTTAGTTTGAAAACAAATTCTAACCCTGAGCTTCCTGTGAACTGTATTGGGCTTTTATTTTGAAATGTACAGTGCACAGTATTTCTTTTAAAGGGCTCCTATGATGCAAAATGCACTTTTTTATGTCTTTTATACATAACTATGTGTCCCCGGTGTGTCAGGAGACATGTTTTTTATACATTTGTATATATCTGAGACCCTTAATATATACCTAAAAACGGTATAATAGGAGACCTTTAAATGAGTGTGTATTTCTTTTCACGTTGTCCTGTATTTCTAACGGTGTTATCCTGTCTTCTCCAGGAATGACGAGGAGTATGACTTTGGGTACGACGACGAACCGTCCCCCTCCCCTCAGGGTTACACCGGGACCCCCAACCCCCAGACCCCCGGGTACCCAGAGGTCCCCTCTCCTCAGGTTAACCCTCAGTACAACCCTCAGACGCCGGGCACGCCTGCTATGTGAGTCTCAACACACTCGGTCAACAGCAAACGTGTTAGTCTTGACTTCTTCTGCTCCCCGTACATCCACCTGAAAACACTGACTGATAAAGTGAAACTGCTTTATTCATTTTCCTTTATTGTTGTAATCAGTTATAAATGTCCTGTGCGTATAATTCCTCTGCGGTGAAAACCTCCTGAACACTTGGGTCTTAAATGATCAGAGGAACGGGCTGAGCGTACTTTAAGTGGCGTCATGGGGTGTCACGGGTTTTAGACCATTGTTTTTGAGAGGAGGAGATTTCCGTAGGTAATTCTGCCGTCCTGTAACAACCGGATCTTAAGATTTCAGCCTCTGCAGACCGTTTACATGCACTAACACCCTTTAGAGCACACTACAGGGAAGGGAACACCCCAACAAGCATGCTAGGGCCCCTTTAAATACTAGGTCCAAAGGAGAACACATGTTGAAATCTATCTGTGTGACGCCTCCAGGTGTTCACACTAGTGTTCATTTAGTCTTAGTCCTGTGTCGAATGTCCTTGTTAGTTTTAGTCACCTTCATCCTGTTTCATTTAGACGACTAAAAGTCTGAGCATTTCAGTCGTATTTTAGTCAAAGAAAACTACATTTTCGTCTCGTCCTTTTTCCTCAACGATATTGCATGTTATCGTTACGGTTATTGTTTACTGACGTCGGTGCCGTCACGTCATCGTCTCGTCTTAGTCATGGAAAACAATGTCGTTGGCGAACACGTTTCGTCATAGTTTTAGTCAACGAAAGTAACACTAGTTCAGACCCTCTGTAACGGTGTGTGTGTGTGTGTGTGTGTGTGTGTGTGTGTGTGTGTTCAGGTACAACACGGAGCAGTACTCTCCGTACGCCGCCCCCTCCCCTCAGGGCTCCTACCAGCCCAGCCCCTCCCCTCAGAGCTACCACCAGGTGGCGCCCTCTCCGGTGGGATACCAGAACACACATTCCCCCGCCAGCTACCACCCCACACCCTCCCCCATGGCGTACCAGGTAATCAGACATTTCAAACGTTGGGTGTAATGATTTTCCCCAGACTTTCAGACGTAGTTATTTATGAAGTTATTACCAACGGCGAGCCAATAATGTCAT